>JAMWET010003654.1:1655000-1662500 GCA_024036415.1 Prochilodus magdalenae | reverse complement strand
TCTTCCTGCAGGAGGAAAGAATGAAGAAAGGTAATGCTTTACGTGTTCCGGTTCAGGGTTTACGTCTGATGAGCTTTTAGCTCTGACAGCAGAAGGTGAAGGTACGTTCTCTGAAACACTCAGGCACTTATCCAGAAAGAAAGGGGCTGATTATGAACACTCTCGAGTCAGCAACAAACTCCGGGGGCTAATGTATGCTCCTGATGAGGACAGCTCCACCCTTATGGGCTGTTTTCTCAAAGGCCATCGGAAAAACACGGCATGTGCTTAGGCAGTTTCCTGTGTTGTGTCCTGTGCTTATATCTGCATGTCACTTAACAACTGTCAAGAGCATCTCCACTAGCATCCATCATCCAGCACTTCATCTGGAGGAGCCTGGAGGAGAAAAGCAGACAAGTAGCAGCATCTCACTTGATCAACAGCCGCACGTTATGATTCACACTTCATTCGTTCACGGAATCGGAAACTTCTACCATGAGTCAGTGAAGACCGGCTTAAATATTCCAAATATTCAAATGTCCATTTCATATCTCCGTTTTTTCCCCATGGTTAGGATTCAGAAGCTTTAGCTGCATTCTCTTCCACAGGGTCCCTAACAAGTACTGTTACATTCCCTACACACGCGAGTACAGGATGTCGATTAAGGGAACTGCAGTTGATAAATACTTTCATTCGGATGAGAGACATGCAATGCCTGATGGGTAAACTTTTCCCTGCAGCTTTCTGGGAAGTGATAAACTGTTGTTTACCTCTCCCTGTGCAGTCTGAAGTTCCCTTCCAACAGAACATTGTCACTCGCTATGATTTAGAACCACCCTAAAAATGTCCGAATATATTGTGCGGTAAACTTTACAGGGAACTCTTAAGGAGGATTTTTCATCCTCTTATTAGACCCCACCAGGAGTCTAGAACACTCCTGTGGAGTCCCAAAAGTCAGGCTTATGTAATCATTGTTGAACCCCCAGACCCCTACATCTGCACTTTGTAGACGGCTCTCAGCACAGCTCGATCCTATGCTTCTTTAGTCAGGAACAGGGGTGGAGGAAATCCACAAACCAATGTGCCGAGTTAAAGTCGTGACGGTAAAGTATTTCTAAAGTATATACCTTAAAATGTACTGAAGTATGGTGAGTTGTGGTTGTGGTTGGTGTAGCTCAGCTGATAACACCACTACCCGCCAAATAGCAACCACCACACGTGGGAGACTGGGGTTCGAATCCCAGGCTGACTGACTAGGCTGTGCTACAGTCCTTGAGTCCTTGGGCAAGACTCTTAACACTACATTGGCCTACCTGTAATATGATTAACCTTGTAACTCGCTCTGGATAAGAGCGTCAGCTAAATAATGTAAATTGTAAATGTGAGTAACAGGAGCATGATTTATTACGGCTCTAATGTCCTATTATCATTTCTGGAACAGGACTCTTCATTAGCTCAGTGTAGGTGAAGAGACTTTAGTGTCTCTCAGTCCACCAGTCTTTAATAGAAGGTCACTGATTAGTCTAACACTGCTGTCTATTCAAATGATCACAAGCACAAACACAGCTTCCATTAGCTAGAACCATAAGATAACTTTTTGCAAAGGTTTGAGATGTATCTGCAAGGTTAACAGGAACTTTTACAACATTCACTAATGAGTTTTCCTTTGCTATACTGCATCTGTAGGTCTCTGTTCATAAACATAAACGAACCATAACAGATTTATTATAAAGGAAAAAGTGTTTAGTGTATAAATTTAGGAAAAAGGCACTTGCCAGTCTCAAGTGCATGTGTACATGTCTCTATATTTTGGCCTACTTACCCACAAAGTCAGAAACAATATGTTTTATCAGTTCACTAATCCCATCCTGCTATATTGGCCTTCCTCCAGGTGGTCCGGGATGCTAAGAATCCATAAATAAGCTTGTTGTGACATGTTGCGCACATAAGCCGAAATGAACAACAAATTCCGCATAATGTAGTCCAGTAAAAAGTAATATGTGACCTTGAAATGTAGCGCAGTTAAAGTAAAAAGACCCCAAAACACAGATACACAAAGTAAATTACATTTATTGTCCACCACTGGTCAGGAAAGGGTTAACTTACATTTACGGAATTAGCTGACGCTCTTATCCAGAGCGACTTACAAGGTTAATCATATGACAGGTGGGCCAATGTAGTGTTATGGGTCTTGCCCAAGGACTCTTATTGGTGTAGCCCAGTATAGTCACCCAGACTGGGATTCAAACCCCAGTCTCCCACTTGTGGTGGTGGCTCCCTGGCATGTAGTGATGTTACCCACTGAGCTACACCAGCCACTTCCAGACATAAGCTCATATTCCATGTTTATAACTTAACCCCTTTAGTAACTTATGAAGAACGGGATAGAGCCATGCAAACTGCCTACAGAGTGCAGACTTTGGGTTCCACAGGTTAACCAAGCAGTTTACTCTAGAAACAAATAGCCCCAACTGAACATAACAGGCTTCAAAAGCTTGTGTCATATGCTGAGAAAAAATAAATCAGTGGAATCAAATTAAAACGGCAAAACTGTTTAAACAAAGAGAATAAATCAAATGCATGTTACTTTGTTGGAGCTGAAAGCAGGACCGATAATCTGTTCATAGGATTCCCTCATACATCATTTAATACACTGCAATTGCTCCTCAATCCTTAACGAGAGTTCTGTTTGTCTGTCGAAGTTGTTTTACTTTTCTTGGACCTGAACATGGACCATCAAGTCATCAGTGAAGTGAGAACTTCTCTATCAGTTCAGTAAACTGGCTAAATTGACAATGAAAACCCATTAAACAAAACATACGGCTATCCAGCTCAGTGCTTCTCTACCCTGCTCCCTGCACAGTTTATTGGACCTCCTGCTTTAACGCACCCGCTGCTACTCTGAACGGGCTTGTTAATGAGCTGATAAGTTGAATCAGGTGTGCTGGGAGCAGGGAGAGCACTACAATGGGCAGGGTTCCTCCAGGACCAGGGTTGGGAAACACAGATCCAGGCATACAAAAAAGGCTACAAATGGTCTACATGATAAAAAACAAAGAGCCAGCTAAACTAATGAGCACATTATGATTAATTGTGTAAACAATAAGGACAGGCACAGAGGACGACTATTTACATACTTATTCACAAACAGCAACCTAAGCCTGTAAAATGCAGTCTGGGCTGGTCTTATTCTAGTGAACTTCATTAAACTGAACCATGTTCTTTTGGGACAGTTTAGGAATCAGAATTTTAAAAACACACTGAAGACACAAATGGAACTAAAGGAATACCAATGGCTCTAAACTCAATTCTCGGGGCCCCTCAAAGGGTCCACTTCTGTTACGCGGGACGAAGGGACAGGTTGCAACTGCAAGTCTTTAATAAACCAAGAATAAAACAAAACCAAAGAGACTAAATAACGGAACAGGGCTACACAACAACAGACATGGAGAAACTTGCATGGATACTCAATCAAACCACAAAGAGACAAAGGACCGGCAGGGAGACAAAACACCCAACAAGAACAAAGCGCCCGACATGGGGTATAACACAACTAGAGCTGACGAGAGACACCTGGGAAGGGGCGGAGCTAGAAACAAGAGACCGGACTACAGGGCGGAGACAGTAGGAGCACAGGACCAAAATAAACAGAAGCACATGGACATGACAGGACACGGCAGGGTGTGACAACTTCTGTGCTCTGTACTAGCAATACACCTGAACTACACCACTAACTGAATACCAGGTTCAGGTGTAAAGTTTTTTGGAAAAGTGCAAAAAAGTAGTTTTTCAAGCACACTTTTTTCCAAAACAACAAAATCACATGTACATGTGTTCACTAAATCATCCGCAGCTGACCAATCAAGCTTGAGCTTCACCATCACTCACCTAATAAGTAAAAAAGTTTTATCTGTTTCAAACAGCCAAAGCTGTACGAGACTTGCTATAAAGACCAGCAGTCAGAACTGCAGGACAACACATTTAATTACTGGGATACACAATAAGCTTCTCTGAGGATGGATTCTACTGTGGATTTCATCTGCACATAAAAAAACAATGAACTGAACGTTTCATTTAAAAAGTGCAGGTCCTGTTTCAGTGCAGGCCAGTAGATGTGATATGCCTGTGAAATGATATTTCCCTTTACTGTCTGCTGATAGTCTGAAGATCGAAAACTTTTCGTATGTAGTAAATCTGAGATCTAAAAAGTTTTGTTTGTCACGGATCACAGTGTTGTGTTTACCACTTGTCAATCAAACGTAAAACTGTCTTTAAAGCGGCTAAGAATTAGCAGGACGTTAGCAGAATACAGACACCAGCAATACTCGAATACTGCTCAATATACAGGGGTTGGACAATGAAACTGAAACACCTGCCATTTTAGTGTGGGAGGTCTCATGGCTAAATTGGACCAGCCTGGTGGCCAATCTTCATTAATTGCACATTGCACCAGTAAGAGCAGAGTGTGAAGGTTCAGTTAGCAGGTAAGAGCACAGTTCTGCTCAAAATACTGCAATGCACACAGCATTATGGGTGACATACCAGAGTTCAAAAGAGGACAAACTGTTGGTGCACGTCTTGCTGGCGCATCTGTGACCAAGACAGCAAGTCTTTGTGATGTATCAAGAGCCACGGTATCCAGGGTAATGTCTTCATACCACCAAGAAGGACGAACCTCCACCAGCATCACGTAGTGACCTGGCCACTATCCTGCAAGAAGAATGGCTTAAACTCCCTCTGACCACTGTGCAGGACGCAGTATATGTCATTCCCAAGACGAACCGACGCTGTATTGGCCGCAAAAGAAGGCCCTACACCATACTAATAAATGATTGTGGTCTAAAACCAGGTGTTTCTGTTTTATTGTCCAACCCTTGTATGTGTTCAAAGTTCCCTCAATATTGTTACAGGGATTAGGGGTTGCATGATGCACTATACTGTTATCATTATTGCTATCAGTTTCTGCAATAAAGAGCTGCAATGACAGAACAGAGCAGATCCTAATGAGGGCTTCTCTGCACTGGGACTGAACCCTGTTCACCTATGCAAGAGTAAAGGGACATTCAGTTTTCAGTGAAAGGGCTGGATTCAAAACACACATGCTCAGTACAAACATTCCTCCATCCTGAACCACAAGCCCATAAAACCCCATCCAACATTAGGATTGCTCCTACACCCAGTCCTGCGTGTTAGGAGTCTGAGGCAGTCATTTCTACTGTCACAACAAACACATTTAATGACAAAACACATGAATAAATAAACAAGACTGTTTACTCGTGTTACTTATGTGTCTTTTTCGAAGAAAAGGTTGTTGAGGTAATGTTGGCTGTTTTTCAGACTCTCACTCCACAAAATACACTAAGAATACGTCAAAAGAATAGTTGCACCTAGAAGGAATCAACCGGCAGAAATGAAACTTGGTGGGTAGGTTTTGACAGGAATGATTCAAGTTTCACACTCATCCGCACATGTGACGTAAGCATGGACGGGCCTTATTGCTGTACCTGACACAGACCGTTACGACAACTGCCCTTAACACCAAGTCAACGTCTCCAAAGGCTACAGTGCCAGACTGTCATGGAGTGACTCAGAATGGCAGCAGGTCACTTTTCAGAGACGAGTCCGTGTGTGGAGGCACCGTGGTCGGCACCAAGATAAACGATATATGGTGTCACTCCACCTCAACCCCTACGGCAACATCAGCAGGAACTGTGTGAGTACATTGAAGATGCATGGGACGGATTATTAATAGACACCAATTGGAACCTCTACAAGTCCAAGCCAAGGTGTCTGGCATGTTGCATTAGCAAACATGTTGGCCCAATGCCATACAAAGACACTACTTCTGTATGTGTAGCTTAATAAATATTGCCCATATCAGTCATATTATAAATGTATCATCATTTATTGTTCATGGTAATTTATTATAAAGGAAATAGTGTTCGTATAAATTCAGAAAGAAGGCACTCGCCAGTCACAAGTGCATGTGTACATGTTTTTATATTGTGGCCTATTTACTCACAAAGTCAGAAACAACATGTTTCATCAGTTCACTAACCCCATCCTGCTTCATTGGCCTTCCTCTAGAGTCGCTGGTGCATTATTTTAATAATTTACCACTTCTGATCTCTTCATTGTGATGTCTGACAGTTTTATTGAAGGTTGCGTCTTAATGTCAATACTGTACAGCCCTATTACAATTACTGTAATGAATTATCACTGATGGTAACATTCCAGAATTGATGCAACTGAATCACCAGCATCGGATTAATGCGTGGCTAAACAAAGCACTGTGACAGCCCTATCAGCAGCTCAAATCAGAACCAGCTCAGCTAGTTCTCCAGAGTCTCGTGGTGAGGTCAGGATGAACAGCACTGGATGATCTCTGATGACAGCAGATAGCAGCAGATACCAGGGGACTACGTGCCCCAAAACAGTGACAACACTACAGCACTTTCTCTAGCTGGCAGCATAGCTGTACTTGGAAATGAGATGATCTACGGGTGCTACTGTTTGCAGAGTGCAGCTAAGTACGCAGGCGAATAATAATAATGTGCGAGTGAATTAATGAGTGCTAGGTGCAGGTGCTTTTCCTGGAAAGAAGAGCAAGAAAATGTCTCAACATACACCCACACAACATTTCCAAACAATCACACCTCTATAATAAACGGAATCACAGCATACAGTACTGGCCAAACGACTGCTTAATCAGTACTGACACAGGACAGGTATTTAGGTTTAATCAACAAATTCAAATCAATAAGTGATAACATTATCCAGTGCTGTTCATCCTGACCTAACCACGTCTCCACTATCTTACAGAAAGACTGCTCACCAGACAAAACGTACCGAATATGATACGTACCGAAACAGCTGCGATTCAATTTGGCATGGTTAGGTTTCTAGATGTAGGCCACATCAATGTTCAGACCATCTTGCATTAAAGAATTGCGCAGTTGGGCCAGATTTGGTTGATGCTTTGGTTGATGGCACAATTCTGAGGAGAGTTTCCTGTAGACTGGGATTTTAGCTACTGCCAAACCGTACGCTTCCATACACTTGTACGTTCAGCTACTTCCTTCTCACTATGACTTTGGCACTCCATAATCCAATCACTCCTTTTAGCCAATCATTAACATCTGCTTTGGAGCCATTTCCAGTCACGGAACGGGACATTAACTGCACTGTACCACCTCTTCTCAACCTATGAATCCCGTCTCTCACACGCCATAGGTATTTATAGCCCCATCATCTTCGAACAGCACCATCTGCAGGAGCCTGATGGTACTACCACCTTAAACATGCAAGGTTAGATTCTATATTTATCTGTAATGCAAATCTATGTCATGTCAAATCTCTAATTTCTTGATTTTATTACTCTTTATTTGTAAATGAAAAATACTGAATATCAAAGCCTGCCCATAACTCTCATAATAAACAGCATAAAACAGCTGCGCAAAGAAGATAAAACCTTTCACACCAGTGGAGGTGCCTTGAATGTCCTCCTATGCTCTTCGATTT
>JAMWET010003654.1:1620000-1650000 GCA_024036415.1 Prochilodus magdalenae | reverse complement strand
TGTAGCCGTCCATGCTTACCGATGCTCTTGGTTAATCAATAGGTCGGCTATATTTGTGTATTCGTTGCTATCTGCCATTTCTCCCAGCGATATGTATTTGTTTGCCTTCCTTTAGGTGTGATCATTTGCTGTGTACTCAAAAACCAGGCCTACTTTCCTTGAATAAGAACAACACAGTGGGATTGAGACAACCCAGGTGACTAGAACATCGGTGTCTAGAAGCTACAACAATAAAGGGATGTTTAAAGGAAGTGAGTTTTTCTGGCTTGTCCCCAAAAGCCAAGACACAAAGAGCTTGCTACATACCTCTATTTGTTCCAGAGTGTCTTGCAGCTTGGAGTTCAATTCACTGGAAAGAGAAGACATTTCAAAGTCAGTTTAGCTGTGACAACAGTAACAAACCTTGCTCCAAAGCCTGTCGGAGGCTGGAAACATCCCAGGTAGCGTGCTATTGTGTTACAAAGAGACCATGCGGCAGTGTTGCTTGCCTCACTGTGGGGCGAGAGACCGGTTTCTCAGGATATCCAGACAAGCACACTGCAGCAATGTGATTTGAGGATGAAAAGCTTTTCTGCTAACCTGAATGGTCACCACAGAGAGAGCTCTGAGCCGTACACACCGGAAAAGGAGAGGGTGACATTTTTGCCTGTGGTAAACAATACGACAGTGACATTTGCCGGGTCCAGAGGCACCGTGCTGGTCCTGGCCACGCTGACCACTTTGGCCCATCCGTCTAAGCACAGTGGACGTATGCCATGAGCCCACGAGCCTTGGCCTTCTTTCAAACATCTACTTCAATAATAATGAACTCCTACACTCTTAGAGGACACAGTGCTCACAGGCACCACTAGAGCAACATGAACAGCCCTGCACGCAGGCAGTAAGGCACCAAGCTCAAGTGTCATGGTGAAATCAGCAATAGGAACAAGGGCTTCATTTTGACCAGAGAAGTATTTCACATTCGTGAGCTGGCCTTGCTCAAATATCTGACAGAATACATACGATTTCATTCAAAAGAGATTTACCCCTGAGAGAGGAGAGAGAGAGGAGCAACAGGGGAGTGAGAGAGGAACAAAAGAGGAGCAAGAAAAGTGAGAGAGGAGCAGGAGGGAAGATTCCTCAGCCTCACATCGGAGGGACGGAAGTTCTCAGCTTTGCTCCTGATAGTCAGAAGACTCCCCAGAAGACCAAGAACATGAGCTTTAGTCTACGGGTTACACTTGGAGCCAACTGCTCGGTGATGGCACTTTAAGCTTGATAATGCCAAGTCACTGACCACGTTCAGTTCTTTACACCAACAGCATGGACGCCTCAGAAGAGACAGCAGGTGAGAAGGCGGGTGATTTCACGGCCTGTATCTTCGGTTTAGCGAAGGCTAGCGATGCAAATCCAAAGAGGTGCTTCTTCACAGGGCCCTCTGTACTGACCTGTAGAGTTTCTAGGAGTTTCTACCAGTCTAGAGTGCCTCAAACTATCAGAATATATCTCCCCAAGTCTAGAACAGAAAGTCATGTGTTGCTGGAGAAGATCCTGTGAAGTTTGAAGTTGGTTACTCTTATTCTTCACCAAGTTATGGTGCTCTAAATGTCTCTGACTCTGTAGAACTTGCTGCGGGCAAGCCTCTAGTTAAGGCTGCCTGGGCTGCACAGAACTTCGACACATATCTACAAGACTGTACCAGGGGGTATTTCACACACTGGATATCAACAGCATCAAAATGTTCAACTACATACAACAACAATAGGTTTGGTTTAACAGTTCCTCACTCTGTTAGAGTTAAAATACTCCAAAGCAGAAACCCAAAGGAAAAAAAATCAAAGATACCAGAGGGCTGTGGGGTTCAGGATGCTGGCCACTTGCATACATTTTGGGAATGTTTAATATTAAGATATTTTTGGACAGACTGTATAGAGCACTGAAAAATATATCATATATTGTATAACTTATATATGATATAACTTAGAGCTGCCCTGCGAGTGTGATACAGTGTTTTGGAGGGGGTGTTAAATCCTGACTTAACAAGATTGGACAATTAATTATTGGGGCATTGTATTCATAACTGCAAGCAAAAGGTTACAACAACAAGGCTCCTGATCCCCCCACAGTGGATGACTGAATACACCTGAGTAATGAAATATACAGGGGTTGAACAATGAAACTGAAAAACCTGGTTTTAGACCACAATCATTTATTAGTATGGTGTAGGTCCTCCTTTTGTGGCCAATACAGCGTCATTTGGGCAGCCGTGGTTTTGTTTTTTGGATACAATCCGTGTTAGCACCCGAACATCCCTTTCAGACAGCTTCCTCTTATGTCCACAGTTAATCCTGTTGGATGTGGTTCGTCCTTCTTGGTGGTATGCTGACATTACCCTGGATACCGTGGCTCTTGATACATCACAAAGACTTGCTGTCTTGGTCACAGATGCGCCAGCAAGACGTGCACCAACAGTTTGTCCTCTTTTGAACTCTGGTATGTCACCCATAATGCTGTGTGCATTGCAGTATTTTGAGCAGAACTGTGCTCTTACCTGCTAACGAAACCTTCACACTCTGCTCTTACTGGTGCAATGTGCAATTCATGAAGATTGGCCACCAGGCTGGTCCAATTTAGCCATGAGACCTCCCACACTAAAATGACAGGTGTTTCAGTTTCATTGTCCAACCCCTGTATGTAACAGCTGAACTAACTTAGCTCAGTTACACTGAAGTTGGTACAATTTGTAAAACTGTGGTCAAAATGGGTCAACTACATGAAAACTACAAGGCCAGAGTTCAATTAGAACTAGCACACATCTGTATTAGCTGTTATTGCATTTTTTGACAGGAGTCTTTAACTTTTACTGTGTATAATTATTTGTGGTTTTTGTGTTTTTCTCTCTTAATACTCTCAATGTCTCAAGGTACGCTGGAACTAAAGCTGAGCCTTCTAAACAGTGCTATGCATCAAACAGATATCAGTTTGTAAGGAACGCTGCTATAAGAATGACCTCTCCTGCTTCTTCAGGAATTGTTCTTAAGAGAAATGGTAAAAAAAAAAAAAAAGGAAAACTCTGAGGAGAAAAAACACAATCTAATCTATCTAATCTTATTTCCCCCGAAGTCTGGAGTTATGAAAAAAGCACATTTAAGACGATGTTACATCTTAAGGCACTTTTATGAAGCCGGTCCCCAATGCCCGGTCCCATCCCATAATAATCTGAATCGCTAAACTTTGTTTCTTCCCCCGGAAAAAAAAAGAAAACATTTCTGCTAGGTGGAAGCCCACCATCATGCTGGGCTACATGGTAACTTCCGTTAAGAGTGCTCGGGGGCTCCACCCGGGCCTTCTGGGAGGCGACATGTAAATCACTTTTTAATGAGATTTCACAACAGGACCCCCCCCGCCCCCCCACCACCACCAAACACTGAACTCAAGCACGGTTTCATTATTCCTGTGCCCACAGCCATGCGAACAGAAGACAAGAACAAGCCTGAACCAAAGCCGCAAGTTTTTTCTTCTTCTTTAATCCCAACAGATGTCCAAATCAAACCCCCACACCGCTTTAATCTGCTGTTTGATTCGGCGATGGCAGAATGAAAGGCATTAATAGGTGTGAAGCATGTGTGTGTTTTTAAAGGTACTAGGCAGCAAAGCTGCTGAGCTAGCCCTCCTCCCAGCCTAGGTCACTCAATAATTAACTCCTCTGTCCTGCACCTGAATGCACAGATAACCCAAGTCTCCATTACCGCCAAAGATGAGAGCTGAAAGATAAAGCGTCTCACTTAAAAGCTGAAAAGGAAGCAATTACACAAAAGAAGAAAAGCCCTGATATTCAAAACAGGTTTATCTCAGAGCCCAGACCTCTGCAAATGAAACCAGCAGTGAAGAGGGAGCCTCCAGTCGAAGGCAAAGTGAGAATGGGGAAATAATGACTCTTCAGGTGAGTGTGCCAAGGCTGGAGACTGAACAGAGGTTGAAGCATAGAGGGGAAAACACAGTGGATGCTGCAAGTCTTAGGAGTTCTGGAAAACAGCAGATGACCTGCAGGTTAGAGGCCTGTTAGGGAATGTTAGTAAGGAAGTGTTTTTAGACACAAGGAGCTTTTAGACTTTCTGACAATTGTTTGGTATTGTTAGAAGCAGAACCGTTCTCGGTCGGAACACTGCCACAAGCATTCCAGCAGTCATTTCACATGCACTCTGTTCTACTGGCAGGTCTCTGATGTGAGGGGAGAAGCCAGAAGTTAAAGACTCCCTACTGACAGCTAGGGCTAAGAACCAAGGTGTCAATTCTGTATGTTCTCTGCAAGTGAGTTTTCAGGTACAACCACAACTAAGACGTAAGTGGGTGAAGCAGCAACTCACACCATCCATACAGGCTATGTTGTTTTCCTGTCAGACATGTCAGTGTTTGTTGTCTAAAGTTTGCGTCTTTACATATGCACTACACCTGTAAGGCTGTCTCAGTTACTACACAACTGCTTGACTGCAGCAGTTTCCACAGCACTTATCCTGTTAACAAACAGAGTATAGATTTTCACCTGCTGGTTTGCACAAAAAATAAAAATAGCATTAAATGCATGCAGTGAGATCAGGGCTGCTGGGAACGCCACATGGCCAAACAGGCATTTGACCCACCTGTCACCCCCTCTAGTACTGGGGTTACGACAATCAAATCAAAATCTCCTATTTCAGCTGGGGGACCAGAGAGCTCCCTGTCCACAGAGGCTTTGTGAGTTTACACTTAGTAACAGGAGGCGCAGGTCATTCATCCAGTATAAACGCTGTTACTGTAAAACATGGACTAATGCACATAACCACAGTATATAATTATCACACTGTAAATTACTAAATGTTAGTTTGAACATTTCTTGGTGCTACCACATTAAACCGAGGCCCAGTCATACTTTTCATTTAGCTTGGCATGCATTGATATGTATGTGATTGCTCCATCCGTATTCAAGTCCCAGTGGAACACATTCTATAACGACCCATACCAGACATGAGAGCTCAGCACAAAGTGGCCCTGTCTCAGGGCACTGTATACACAGTATACAGTAACTCTCTGTTTTGTCAAAGGAGCTGCTGTCTATAACAGCGGATGAGCAATAAAATACCAAAGCGTTTAATTTCGTCTCATGGATCATTAAATATATTATCTCTTGTCTTCTTAAATCAGATCTGAGCCTATTAGGTTTGTAATCCTCAATACAACCAACCACGTTTCCACCCACCGCATAGGCATCACAAACCACACCATGCTACCAGGGCTAGGAAGTGTGAAAGCTAGCACACGCCTTGAAAGAAGCCATGGCATCTATTCATACTACCACTATTGAGCTTTCTTAGGTTGCCAGCCATGGATGGCCGTACCCTTACTGGATCGAACAGGCAATTTCCTGATAACAGAGTCAACACTCAGACGGCATCATTCAGTGTTAACTTGGAAGCAGCACCTAACTTGAAGTCAGTGTCAGTCGACGGTGCAAGACTAACGCATCTGTTCCTTTGTCGTCTCTGTTTTGCTCTAGTGTTGAACAGCTGTGGACTGTTCAGAGCAAACTGTCTTTGCACAAAGGCTTGTTCTGCTGCTCAGTTTGTATGCTATTCATGATGCAAGTGATTCATTTCCGTGACGTCACAGATTAGGATGTGTGCATGAGGGTCGTTTCCGGTCCACAATGCAATGAGCAATAAAGCTTGCAATGAGAAATCCCTCTTAGAAGGAAGTGTAATGTGCAATGTTTGTTTGTTTGCGCTCAGTCTATTTTTGCAGTCATTTGGCAGTTAATAAGATACAAAGCCGTTAACCAGTCAATTAATACAAATTAACTGCCCTGCTTATTATTATTTACAATTACTATATATGAATAATCACCTGATAAAAAAAAATAAAAAAAATCACGACTGGGACAGGCCTGCTAACAAGTACAAAAGCGTATAGCTACAATTAGCAGGTCATGGGTTTGCTTTTAAGAAGATGAACTGCTTCTGAAAGTATGAAATGGAAAGTGCAGAGAGCATCTCAGCTTAATCCCTAGACAATATGCATGGCCACCACAGCACCCCTCCATGCCGATCTCTTAAGCATCATCTCCACCAACAGAAAAGCGTTACATTGCATACCATTACGCCTCTAATCACGTCCCCTGCAAGGAAGGGAGCAGGTAAATTGCAGGGCTATTACCATTATTTGCCCACAATTCAGTCCGATGGGCGTTTATTAAATGGAGCTGTGGCTACTGAACAGACCTCTGCTCCCCAGAAGCCAAGCTGTGAATTATAAAGCAGGAAGAGACTAAGAATGCTGATTTGGATGGCAGGAGCCCAAGTCAGTGGCATTTGGTTTTATTAACAAGCATCGCAGAAGGATACCCAGCAGACATGTGGAAGACAACTGTGTAGTGGCAGTCCCACAGCATGAGGACTTGGACCCAGCAGAGATTCTCCAAAATGTTCAGAATCCTGGGACCGATGCAAAAATGCCCCCGCTGCAGTTCCCTGAGTAACTTGTTCATGCAGCAGCTGTTTACAAACAGGATATCTCAGCCCTCTCCACTGCAGATCTGTATGATAAAGCGGTAGTGCTGACTACCAAACGCTCAAACTGTTCCATTTCATTCATAACTGAATTATAATTTTTTCTTATGAAAATCCATATTTAGGTTCGTGACATCCGATGCAGCAGTATATACACAGACGAGCCATAACATTATGACTGCCCACAGACAGAGTGGCCAAATAGTTATGGACAGATGACTGGGCTGGAAATGGCAAGGCTAGGAACCTGTGGACTGTTCACCTGAGTGGCTAAGTGGTTTACAGTAAGTTGCAATGTGGGAAGATGACCAGTCAGCGGAGGCAGTGTGATGCTCTGGACACTCTTCTGCTGGTAAACTCTGTGTCCAGGCACCCATTAGAAGGTCTATTTGTCTTTTGCCGCCTGTTTAAACACTGTTGTTGGCCAGGTACGCCCCCTCTCCTCAATGCTACTCCTCAACAGTAGTAGAAATGTCTTCTTAAGAACAGTTGGTGAATAAGGCCAGCTGAATTGGAATGGTTTGAGGAACAAGATGAAGAATTCAAAGTGGTCTCCCAACATAGGTGCTAGAACAACATTATCCATGGCAGCTCCAACTCACAACTTACAGGGCTTTGAACTGCGGCTAGTGTCTTGCTGCCAGCTGCCACACTTTCAAAGGTCTCGTGGAGTCCATGCTGCCCCAAAAACTGTTCTGGGGGCACACAGAGGACCAACAACATAGTCGTCTGGTGGTCATAATGCTTTAGAGTACAGCATTTCTTCACTGTCCCGCACTATTCAGCCCTCAAACTGAGTAAATGCATCTGATATTCGTCAATAACTATCAGTAATGACGCAGATAAACACTGTGACATATTTTTGGCATTTTAGTCCAGCCCTACTTGTGTGCATCAGACTTTCAAGTCACGACTCAGCGGGACACAGAGCAAGTGCTGAAATCAAGACTGACTACAAAAACTGCAGTGATGAACAGAAAAGCAAACTCGCCCGCCCCGGCTGCTGCTTGACTGACGCTAATTAACCAAAACAAGAGGGAAAAAAAGAGGAATGGAATAAGAGGGAAAGAACGCTTGTTCAGAATTGAGGACAGATTCGAAAAACAAACACATGCACATCCACTGCCGTAAGGCCATCCTCATAAGAGCTTGGCAACTGTGCCAGTGTAACAGCTATAACAGAGCTCCATGCCAAGTCTAAAATGGCTCTGACGATCGTTGGCCAGGAGTACAACTGAAATGAACATATGAGAACACATCATGCCTCGTTCTATGGACCGTAAATGAGAAAGCTGTAATTATGGATGAGTGCCAATCAGCTCGGCATTGTCTCGCACGTCCATTCAAAAACAGCAACGTCTTTATCATGCCAGCCCGTCTGCCCAAATATTCTTACAGAGGACCTCATCATTTCTGCAGTGGCTGTGCCCGAGCCTACTGCCGAGGGGTTCAGCTAGTCGGCAGTAATTGTCACCACAGCATGGGTGGCGGAAAGTACAAATACCTGTCTCTCTAAGCTTTTCCTCAGACGCTGACTGCGATCCTGCTGGAATGTCTAAAGCCTACATATTTTGAGATTCTTCCAAGGCACTCAGAGAGACAGAACGCCCCACAGGATATCTAGCCCACAAGAAAAGGAGGGGAGGTGGTGTATTCCAGATCCTAGAGTATGTGTCCTCTTAAGGATAGAGTGCTCAAACTCCCTCCATCAAAGAGGACGGGAACAGGAGGAAATGGCATCTTGGCAGGTTTCCGCAGGCTGGCTGAGTCTGACACAGAAATGTACGTCTCCCTGTGCAGACTGTGCTGGAGGCTGATAACACAGGAGAGAGGGTGCTGGTGTGAAAGGAGCAGGCCAAGCGTCTGTCACAAAAGAGACGGACAGAGTGATAAAGGGAAGACACAGAGAAAAGGAGGAGAGGAGAGAAATGAAATGAGACAAATTGGCCCAAAACTTCTTAACATTGAAAATACAGCGAGCTGTGTCCATTCAGATGGGCAGGACTCTGCCAGAGGGGACGTCCTAATGAAATAATGACCACCCATTAGTTCAGGCAGTGGCTTATTGATCAGTAAGCAGCTTGCTGCTCTCACTGAAGTGGCTTTGCGGTTTAAAAGTCGTGTATTTTCTTTCTTATTCTTGTTTTTTAATAAACACAGTCTATTAGTTGTTGAGCTTCGAAAAGTCATATGATGGGGACACATGTAACGCCAAGTAAAACAAATCCTGACTTTTTAATATGTCCTGTAACTTCTGCTCCCCCTCACAGGTAATACACACCTACTGCTGAGGGACAATTTTATCTGACTCAGTGCTCTGAAGGTCATTGTTCCAGAAAGCAACCATCCATCCTGGTATTTCAGAATTAAGATCAAAGGTACGGTTTCCATTTTCCAACAGATCTTTACTGAAGCTACCTGAACATGCTCTTCACAGCAACTGAACACTGTTTAAAATGCACCTGACTTAACAAAATGCTGAGCGATGTTAAACACACCTCACACAAGCAATCACGAATGTATTCATGCAGGCATACGCGTGCAGGTTCTTAAAGGAAACTCTCAGGTTTGTATCTTTGCAGTTCCAAGTCCTACTGCACCATAACCTACAAGTCTGTGTTCCTTTATGCATACCTGGATGTGGTTTGATTCCGTTGAAAGTAGCACAGTATTTATTTAAAGGTTTTTGGGTGACTACTGAGTTCTGCTGTTTAGCCTCATAGCCCCTGAGATAAGCAGCAAAATGGACACTCTAAACGTGTGTTCGCTGATCTGGGGTAAGCGGGAAATTGTGTAAAACTGAATTTCACCTAAACCCATTCAAGGTCTTCAGATTCAGAACTGACCAATCCACTGCCATGAATGTTAGGACACATAAGAGATAATGGTGTACATGTCCAATACCAGTTAAATATCATCGCTGTCCAAAGAAAAACAGGCATCTCTAAAATGGCAACTTTACAGCAGAGGCCAAAAACCTCATTTAATTTGAATAGCAGTCAATGGAACCAGACGTATCTACAAACAGTTTTGGGCCATTTCCGTTGGTCCATTCTTCATGAAATTTCTACACAGTGTAAACAGCAGGTCATGTGATCAAATGAGGCATTAAAGTAAAAATAAACAAAAATGGGGATACATGTTTTTCTTTGGACAGCGAAGATATATTGCACAAACCAAGCAACCAATTAAATACCAGCATATTACAATATACTTACTATATTACTCATTATATAATATTTTATTTTTATTTTTTTAATTTGTGTGTTTGTAGTTGTGTATACAGATTATTTACTTTTTATTACTAAAACTATTTAAAGAACAGAAAAAAAAATCAATTTACTAGGCTGCCAATTATTTTGACATTAAATTGCTGCTCTCTCTCTCTCTCTCTCTCTCTCTCTCTCTCTCCTACTCCCTCTCTCTCTCTCTCTCTCCCCTCCCTCTCTCTCTCTCTCTCTCTCCCTCTCTCCTACTCCCTCTCTCTCTCTCTCTCTCTCCCTCCCTCTCTCTCTCTCCCTCTCTCCCTCTCCCTCTCTCTCCCTCTCTCTCTCTTTCTCTCTCTCGCCCACTGAGCAAGAAATAGAGAGATAATTTGTCTCATTGAACTTTAATATGTCTTTCAGATTTTACAATCTGAAGAGAGTGATGTTACTCAAGAGAACAACTCTAGTACAAGCATATGGCATAACAGTCTGACAATGGTGGCCTACTTGTAGAGGAACGTGTGTTGTTTATAATCAGCAACGATTTCCTATTTCCTTTTCCAGATTGTAACAGTACTGAACATGTACACTGCTGTAAGGCTGACATGTCTTCACACCCAGGTTTCCATTAAGAGGGTATAATTCTATCAATACCCTGATGCTTGTCAATTCTAAACATAAAGCAATACTAGTTCTTTTAGGGCTGAGCACAGTGGTGGTCTATTTCGAGCTGGGCGCCAGGAGCCAAAAACCCTGAATAAAATGTAAACAGAGTGCCTCCTTCAACACGCAGAGGTAAAATTATGTAAAATAAGAAGTTGCGACTGGGCAGCTGGCATCATACCAGCTTTTGTGAGCCTTCTTGTTCCACTGTTGCTACAGGGACCATATTTTTAGAGATGTGGTAGACCAGCATACTTTTCTTTACTTAAGGCGTACCACCACCACTCCACCATTTCCTCTTTTATTACCCCCATGTGTTAAAGAAAACTCATTAGATAAGATATTACAGCAACAGTGGTGAATAATGAAGAGACGAATGGAGGGATGCTCTGATAAACAGCAGTGTACGCAATCACAGTGGTCCTAATGTCTAGTTGAGGATACTTCTGTTTAGTTTTGGACCTTTTATGACATCAGTAATAGATAACTGTAACATCTAGCTTTATTCTTCTTATTAGGTGTTTGCACTTCAGATGGATGCATCTGGTTACGCATTTGGTAAACCCAAAAAACAATAACTATCAATTACTCTACTTGACAAGAGTTCTGATCCTTTGTTCCTTCTGTGTGTTATCTTCAAATGCTTAGGTGTAAAATGTAAAAACAAAAACAGCCATATTGATCACAGGCTGTGTTTCTGTCAGCAGGACGGTGGGAATGAGATACTAACACAGTGCATTAACTGAAATGGCTGTTTTAACACACCTGTATTTACACTGCTATGTACACTACTGGACAGCCCCAGACAGTTCTAGATAATAGGAGTTCTACAAGTAAGTTCTACAAAAATCTCCAAAGTTTTAGAAACATTCTATAACCTTCCGGAGAGTTCTCACAACTTCTTAAAGTCTGCTCAGCACTAAATGTATCTGTTCTGGAAAATAGAGAACTTATCAAAGCACCATTTTCCTGAGCACAAAAGCTAAGCTTATGGTGACCACCAGCCAGTTTCTGTACATTTTAGGTTTAAAGACATAAGAAACTTTTGTAACATTTTATTATTGGCCTTTAATTAAGTAGTTTTAGATTCCCTAACTGGAGATGAGATGCTGCCAGATAATATGCTGCCAATAATAAGTCATAATATCAGTTTATGGGAAATCTTCAAACATAGGAAGTTCTGTAAGAGCAGTGCTGCTTCTCACTGCATGGGCAGGAGAACTCGTGAGTGAAGGGCGGGGTTGGGGGCGGGTGTAGGGTTGCGCAGAGAGCATCAGAGAGAAGAAATGCACAGCACGGCTTTACAGAAGAACCGGGTCATGCTTTTTAACGTAATATTAAACTATATTAATATATACGTATTATCTTATCCTGTATCTCGCTGACCGATATACCACCCAGCCCTAGATACATTATCAACAAAGGGGCGGGGAAAGGAAAACTTCTTAAAAGACTTTTATAAAAGACTTTAAGGTTTAGGAACTCTACAGCAACCTTCATTTGTTGCTTTTATTTCAGCTGAAGTAAACAAAGCTACATGCTATATCAGTCCCTGTAGCAATCAGCTGTAATTCATAGAGCTTCCAGGCCGTCCTCTTGTTAAGCAGTACTCCACGTACCTTATGCAGCTGTAGTGTTTGAAAGTGCTGGCAGCCTTCTGGCATTCCAAACACAACTGGATTGCACCTGGATAGTCCTCCTCCTGTCAAGACCAAAAAGAGATCTCTGAGCCTCCACAACACAATACAGCAGCTCCTTCACATACTTTGTAAAAGCTGACAACAACATGTGCAGCAAACAGAGACAAATGGCATGTCAACTTGGCTCAACCTGCAAGGTTAATACCGTGCAGTATTTTCTGTACACAGACATCCGTCACAGTTCACATGCAGACCTCTGGTGCTATAGAAAAGTGTGGCAAAATATAGCAGCAAGGCCACTTCGGCTCTAAATTCATGCATGAACAACATGTCAAGTGCTTATCAGATCCCAAATAACATTTTAATAACTCTGCAGAAAACAGACATATCGGCATTAAGACACACGCACTACAGAACAAAGCTTTCTCTCAAAATAGAGACACTCCACACTGCCTTAATTAAAAATATCTCCAATCTGATAGCAGAGAGCGCTGGGTGTATTTTCGTTCAGGAAAGTGTGAGAGGAGCCTGCGTCAAACTTACCTCCAGCATCTCGCTCAGCCTAACATCTGTTCTTTGCTGTGCAAGGGAAAGAAAGAGAGTTGATTTCATGCTGGATAATGGGACACATAGACCCTCAAGTTGGCCACATTCAGCCATTAATTTGGTGATTACCAGAGTCTTTATGGTCCTCAAAGACTTCAGCAATCCTGACAACAGCTGCCTCCGTCTCTGGTTGGCCAGAAGCCCTAGACTGGCTTCAGTGAAGCCCTCTTTAGCAGAGCTCAGCTGCCTGGAACAAGAAGAGAGATGATCTGGACTCATTTGGAATTGTCACTGGGATTTTCAATCACTGTCTGTGCCTAAACACAAACTCAAACTCGTCATGATGTGAAAAGTTTTAGCTGTGGTTCTAAATGGTTCTGTTTTCTGGTACTGAAAAGGAGAGGAAGAAAGGGTCTCGGACCTCCGAGCGTTGGTGCAGATGACAGCGGCCAGCTGCAGATTGGTCTGCAGGGACATCACTCTCTCCAGCTCCTGTAACACAGCACCATGAACAGCTTAGGCAGGATTTAATCAACATATACATTACTCTTTCAAAACGGAGCCGCTAATACAAAGTGACAATGTCCTCAGCACTCTACTCAACACAGCAGGCCGGGTGTTTCCTAAGAGCTTTTTTCATGGGTGGCTGTGTCAGTAACCCTTGTCACTAATAAGTTCAAGCCCTCACGGAGAGAACACTCTGTTCCATTGTAGAGCCTAGCGCAAAAAAACAGACACTGCAATGCATTATCCATTGTCCGTTTACCAGGCCCAGTGCAATGCCAGAGGTGTCCTTTTTCCCCTCTTGAACCCTCCAAAGGAGAGCGAAGGGGGACCAGCAAAGGGCTTTGATTAAAGCAATGAGCTCCGCTCCTAAGAAAGTCAGAGCGGGTGTGAGGATGAGGCGGTGTGAGAACATAGCCCTGAGCTCACACCGCATCTCCTGAATTAATCGCTGGGTGGAATTTGAGGTTTTTCTCCCCCCTTCCTCTCACCACACTCTGCTGTTTGAAGAGCACAGCTGTCACAGCCTGAAGTGAACACACACAGAGTGACCCAGTGTTAAGACAAAGCACACCGGCCAAAGACGTTAGCACAGAGGCGGCCCTTAGGGGGGGAATATCATCCCACTGTCACGTTAAAGATAATTATTTGGCAAGCGAATACGAGGTGGAAAAAATCGATTCCACAGAGAGGACACATTCAAAGCGTCTTTATGCTCGACATCACAAGGAATGGCATTGACTCGCTGCAGAGATAGCACCAGTTATCGCTGGTATTTGTAAAAACCCTGGAAGGCTCTCCGTGAAAGGGGGTATTAACCGTCAAGACGCGCGTATGGGGCAGTCTAGGGAGTATACAGCTGCTTTCAACAGCATGGGAGAGAAAGGATACAGGGAAAAACAAGCATGTGTGAAGTGCATTATGCTTCCGGGCTATAATCAAACACCAGAGAGTGGGAAGCTTATTATAGGTCAGCTTACCATGAGAACACGTTTCATTAGTGTGGGACCAGTTAAGCAATTACCTGACAAGTACCTGACAGGCCACAATTACCAGAACACTGAGCACTTATCCTGAAGATGTTCTGAGCTACAGTATCCTAAAAAAATGGATTTTCAAAGTTATTTTTCAAAACTACATCATAATTTAATGGATAAGAGGTACCATTGCTCAAAACCCTTTGATGCTCAATAATGCATCATAGAGAAACATGCCAACAACCTTGGAACCATGGGCTGAGACGTTGTAAACATGGCCATCTTGCTTAGGTTTCAGGCCACGGCTATAAAACACTATTCCACACATACTACAAAACAATGCCTCAAGCAGAAGGCACCAAATCTACAACCATGTCATGTAAAGCTGATGTGGCTTTTAGGCACGTATGGGCCTTTCAGTCTGCAATACATAAACCAATATCACTTGTATCAATAATCAATATGCAATAAATGCATCATCATATATCGGTTTGTAACTCTGACCAAACCTATGCACTGACCCGATTCCAATGGCCTTTCAAAAAGTGATTACATTCATCTTCAAAGAAAAATCAGCCAACAGGAATGAAACTTTTTTGGGTAGGACCTTATCACTGCACCTGACTGGCCCACCAGCCACGACTGCAGATATTCAGCGAGCAGTGATGCCCTCCATGAGTCATCCTGTGAGTGCCAGCACCATTGGCAGACAGCTGTTTGATGCAGGACGACATGGACGCTGACCATTACGACGACTGCCCTTAACACATTAACGTCGCCAAAGACTGCAACGGTGTTGCCTCAGATTCACTCACCATACTGAGAGACACTACTCCTGTATGATTTGCCCGTCCTGCCCGACGATTCGACTATTCATTCATGTTTTTTCTCCATGTACATTATCAGTAAACCAAATTTGCATACGGTTCAGATCTGACGTCCTCCTCATTTAGAAAGTCAGCAGAACTTCTGAACTAAAAGAGGCGGGGCTTATGATGACCGATCTGAACTAGAGCCTGATTTAATTACAGGATACAGCGCCGGGCAGCGCGTATTTATGCTAAACATTAGCGCTTATAGCTTATAGTCTTTATAATTTCACTCCTAACAGCTTCTTCAGTGGGAGGACCCTTCGTCTTTCATCTCTCATAAATAATATACTGCTAAATAAAACCAGACTAGCCCATATTTAAATGAAAAGAAGAGTGGTAGACCAGAAATCGTTAAATTATTATATCACCCGCACCAAAATAATTATTTCTCGTTTATCGGCAGGCGTATTAAGTGACTGTACTTATCTTTAAATAAAAATAATCTTAGCTGGAGACGAATAAATAAACATATCTGTAAAATTAGGTAAAATAATGGAATTATAATAAAACAAACGTCTTCGGTCCGTTTCTCCTTCACCGCACACATCCATTATGTCTAAAACAAAAGTCAGCTCCCTCGTTTGCAGCAATGTTTGATGTCTGACTAAATGACGAGCAGATTTAGCATTAATTTGTTCAGATTCTCTTCTTCAAAAGTTCCTCCAGACTTTCTCTGAGACATTGGCCCCTACCGTGTTTCTTAGCTTCAGAGCATTAGCTTCCTTGCACGGTGAACCGCCAGCGCACGGTGTTACAAGAACTTAAATTTGTAGCCAGGATGCGTCATAGCCCAGCTTATTATTCCCCTTTAATAAATACGGACTCGTCGACTTCTGGAGGGCAGCCCTAATAAATATGGTCCATATCAGTCTAAATTTATCATCATTTATTGTTCTTCATCTTCCTTCCCAAGAGCAATACAACCCCACACCCCTCTGTCTGCAGCTCTTCTTTGAGTGTATTATCTGATACTGATATTTAATTCTGCCTCCCGATAATGATTATATCATATATGAAGAGTCTCTAATGATTTCCACCTCCAACAAAATTAGCTCAGCCAGCAATTAGCAGAGTTTGACCTGAGAGCCACTAATTTAGACCAGCAGCTTTCCTCTGCATACATGATTTGATTAGCAGTCTCCTGAAGTGCCCTTGCCAGTGGAAGAGTCTGGCCCAGCTGTAGCCCTTGTGACTCACTGGGATCTTGAAGGAGCTGACGGGTTTCTCGACTCAAAGCCTGCCAAATTGAGCGATTTACAACCTTATGCATGCGTAGGCTCATTTGGCCCATAACAATACCCAAGCCAGACGACCCATACAGTGCTTAAACCCCATCCCAGTGCGCCAACACACACACAACACAGACATAGCCATGGCCTGGTGCATCAGCTGCCTCACTCTCTACACACTACTGGCTCATTAGGGCAATTAACTCAAAGCCAAGCCCACACGGCTACCAGCTGCCACTGGTCAGTCAGACACTTGGATTCTCATGCTGAAGGAGCCCAGTCTAAATAGCTCAACCCCACCTGTTCTGCAGGACTGAGTGCAGCTAGACAGGCTGCGGTGAGCTGTAATCCGGAACACACACACAGACACACACACACTGACCAAAGCACAGTGGCATGTTTAGATTATAGAGAGGAGCTCACTGTTACAGACAGATGCCTGAGGCATGAGGACCATGCCGTAGCTCCACGGCTGAGCTGTTAGCACGAATAGAAAATAGTGTTTTCAGCATTTTGAAAAAGCATTCACAGTACAGATCGTCTAATAAACACCTAGCTGTTGAGGGGTGGGCTGAACTAGACTGAAACAAGCTGCAACACAGCCACAGTCAATAGTCTGTATATACAAAGGTACTCAGTATTCATGGTGCTCTTCCTTTTCTTTTGACCCTCTGCCATTACCAATAAAATACCCATTATATTTTATATAATGACCTACACACAGGTGTACACTACGATAAGACCGCAAACTGGATGCTGGAAAAGAAGGCAGATATTTTTGTAACTTTAAAAAAAAATAATAATAAAAAAATAAACATACATATATATATATATATATATATATATATATATATATATATATATAACACTGAAGTATATGGCCATATTATCTAAAACGAAAAGTCATCTCACAGTGTTCGATGTCTGACTAAATGACGAGCAGAATTAGCTTTAATTTGTTCAGATTCTCTTCTTTAAAAGCTCCTCCAGACTTTCTCTGAGACATCATTCCAACCGTGCAGAAGTATGAATCTGGACGCGGGGAAGAAGACAGATATTTTTGAAATAACTTAAAAAATTAAATCTTAATAAATGACTAAAGTATACGGCCTGTTTCAGAAAGTAAAAGACTGACCTGGAACAGAATATAGAGGTGACAGTGGAGAAGTGAAAACAGATTTGCAACAAATCACTAACTATTAAAGCCAGATTCAAATTACTGGAGCATATACAGAATGTGTTAACTCCAGGGTTATTGCACCATTACAACGCTAATAATAATAATAATAATAATAATAATAATAACCCACAAAGGAAAAGAGATGCACATAATGCATACTATGTGGTGGAGTCCAAAGATAAAAGCATCTTGATGCAGGTTCATCATCGCATTTTGCTAGAATCCTATAAAATCAAAGTCTAAGTAGAACTATTTCACAGGCTAGTACACTAAATACTAGCATACTTTACTGTTTCTTACTAACAGGAAGTGATGAAGCTTACGGCATACCAAGCTGGACCTGGAATTTTTGTAATAAAATGAAAATAAATGATTTACTAGAATACATTTATTTTACAGGCTGTTTTGACAGATTTGGGTTAAACTTACATTTATACACCATCTCTAGTCCTGCCATCATCAGAGCCACTGTCGCATCACTGTCCCCCATTTTTCCAAAATTTCCCTTTTCGCGTCCTGTTGCATTGTGGGACAAGTAGACTGGCTCTAGGTGTGCATTTTGGATTACTGAGTATACTCAACATTGACTTTCCTAACTGTACTATATACTCTCACTCATCTTCTAATTATGGGTTTGAAACCCTTAGGCTCTGTTTAAACACGGCTGATTGGTTTCTGTCTTTTACTGGCGACACATGTAAATGTCATTTTATGGAAAAATCCAGCAAAGCCAGCTAACACCCACTGGTTACAGGAGTGCAAGTTCTCCTTCTAAGGTATTTGGGAAATCTCATCTTTCAGTGAGCCAAAGGCGCCATAAGAAAATACATCCCAAAAGAAATTACAGCCAGGTCCATGACTATTCAGACAGTCACAAATTTACTAATATTTATTAATAATAACTGTTTAGTACAGCAGACTAGAGATAAAATTAAATAAATCAAATAACCTTCAGTTAGGTTACCTCAGTTACCTTCATACACAGCTCCCCAAGTTTTAGTGCTCAAAAGTACCACGGCCAGGTGTGTATTATTCCCTGTATATTCCTTTTACCAGTATGCAGATATAAGGTCTAGAGTTGAAATATAAAGAAGGACGTGCACACAATAATCTCGTAACACCTCATCTCTCACGCACAGTGGATGAAGTGTCAAGGTTCGGGCATGTGCAATGGAACTGGCTCTCATGCATTTATGATGTGTCTCCTGACAAAAGCAGCCAGATGAAATTCTGACATGTGTAGGTCTATATTACCTGGATGACACTTTACAGTGCAGATAGACAAGGACCCGAAGCATCCGGTGAAAGCAGAGAAGTGGAATATCGTGGCCAAGTCAATCACCTGTCCTCAATTAAACCGCACACACATTTCACTTACTGAGGGCAAAACTGAAGGGAACAGGCAGGAACTTACGACTGTAATAAAGGAGGGTCTAATAATGTCTGTGTATTTATCTGTAAATATTTTGCAATTATCTGTAAATAAGATTCTCCAGAGGTTTTGACTTTTATTATTTATAATGTTTATATTGTTCTGTTCTTATTTTTTGTACTGAGTACCTTGCTATCCCTTTGCTGTTGTAACACTGTGAATTTCCCCACTGTGGGACTAATAAAGGATCGTATCTTATCTTATTCCCGATTTTAGGAAACAACTGAATGTGAAGAATTTGGAAATCAGTATTAAAGTTTCATTTATGACTGTTGGTTTGTTTGAGGAATTGTAAGCCACTTAAAAGTTAAAATGAAAATGGTTGTAACTCAACACTTTGAATGTGGATTTAAGTGTCTGCATGTTTAAATAAAATAGATTATATTGGTTCATCTTTAGTATGTTATGATAGACACTTAATAAAACAAGAACTTTGTCAACAATCCAGTATTCATAATCAACCTGACTGTAAATGATAAAAAAAAGTGAAAAATGTAGCCGTAAAAAAAGAGGTTGTACAGAAAATAACTTGGGCTGCATCTACACCGCTTCTTACTGACAGGAAGTAGAGAAGCCTTCATCATAGGCTGCTTCAGTCGAGGTCTTTTAACAAAATGCAAACATATAAACATATTAATTACTAGAATGCATTTATTTTACAGGCTGTTGTCGCAGATTTGGGTTGGATTCACGTTTAAACAAAAAAGCATTTCACAATTTTGCATTGTGGGACAATAGTATCCATCATTACCATATTCAAACATTGACTGGTTCGAAGAGCACACCGGAGTTTTAAGTCCACTAAACTTATACGATGTGCGCAACTGTACTATATACTACACACTTAAAAACTAGTTAGTCTCAGTATTAAGTGTGCAATTGGGACGCACACTGAACCCGCACTGTGATGTATGTAATATAATTTGTCTCACTTATTGTTTCTAAATAAACATTATTAATCTATTCTAGTATTATTTTTTTAATCGGCTACTTTGAGTACTATTTTCTTGATACAGAAACAGCTCCATGATACAGTTTATAAAACAGACAGCCACACACACACACACAAACACGCGCACGCACCACACGTACCACACACCAGACACACACACACGAGACACACTACGCACATACACACACCACACACACTCACACACACCAGACACACCACAAACACGTACAACACGCACACACCACACCCACACACACACCACACCCACACTCACTCACACACACACACACACACACACACTCACACTCACACACAAACACGCACACGCACACGCACACGCACACACACACACACACACACACACACACACACACGCACACACGCACACGCACACACACAAACATACACACAAACACAATTTCATACTGATCCATATCAGCCCTTAAAGCTTCACACAGCTTCCGGGGCAGAATTATTCAGCAATTCAGTCTCGAATTGTGAAGTAAGAACTTTGGTTAAGTTAATGAAAGCTGAGTGTGGATTAGCCCCAGGGTTTTAGGAGCCTGCTTCGGCAGCACTGATTCTGAGTCAGAACTCATCAGCCCGTGATGCTATAGTCACCAGATACGTCAAACTGAAACTACTCCGGCAAATGTTGTTAATGCAGTCTTCTTTGGGTAGGCAGTAAAGTCCTCGAGGAATTTAAAGAGCCAGCATAGTCGCTTTGTATAACCATTAAAAAGTTTACTATCAAAGATTTTAGCCATTTATTTCAGGTATTTCAGAGACCTTCCAAAACATGCCCACCCCCAAAACAAACGAGTCTGTTGTACTAAAGCCACGGTGTTATCCTTTCCATTATCTCTGTACATGTTTTTCATTTTGCTGCATCGACAGGCTCACCAGCGAACCACACATTTATGCCCACCTCTTGGTGTGACCCTAAAAACCTAGTTTTCGGTATGGTGCAGGGATCAGATGAACTATGTATGAGAACACAGACACAAAGGACAAATCAGGAATGAGCTTGGTTATTTGAATGGAGAGATCATTTGAACGCATTGCAACATCAAAGGCTTTAAACAGGACCAAACAAACCCTAATTAGAATAGGATTATATTTTACCAGCTCAGGCTGCGACAATGCTAAGGGGGCACGCCTACGATCCTGAGAACTTAGGCTAAGTAAATATACATCCATTATACACCCTGTATCTACACTCACCCACCATGTTATCAATTGTAGGAGCACTTTGTAGTTCTGTAATTACAGACTGCAGTCCATCTGTTTCTCTGCATACTTTGTTATTCCTCTTTGGCCCCCCCTTGTCTTCAATAGTCAGGACCCCAACAGGACCACCACAGAGCAGGTATTATGCAGGTGGTGGATCGTTCTCAGCACTGCAGTGACACTGATGTGGTGTGTTCCTGTGTGTTGTGCTGGTGTAAGTGGATTTACAAGAGTGACCTGCCAACGGGTGTCTAATAGAGTGGACAGTGAGTGGACACAGCGTTCCAGCAGCACTGCTATCTGATCCACTCACATCAGCACAACATACACTAACACACCACCACCACCTCAGTGTCACTGCACTGCTGAGAATGATCCACCATTCATATGCTTGGTCTGTGGTGGTCCTGCAGACCAAAGCTACCAAGTCTTTGTGTATAGTTAGAGAAGCTGATAAAATGAACAATGGGTGTAGAAACAAAGAATCAAAGAATCATTTAGTGTTGCTGCCCCCACACTCTGGAACTCCCTACCTTCATCTATACGCACTTCACCCTCTCTTTCCGTCTTCAAAACTCACTTAAAAAGTCTTTTCTCTAAACATTTTCATTCTTCATGATAATTTTTTGTTTGTTTGTTTATTTGTTGGTTTATTTTTGTGTTTGTAAAGCGTCCTTGGGTTTGTGAAAGGCGCTATAGAAGTGTAAACTATTATTATTATTATTATTATTATTATTATTAAGAAGTTAAACCTAATGAACAGGCTGGTGGGTATATGTTATATGCATGTTAACTTGAGCCTACAGCTAAAATACAAAGCACTAACTAAATAATAAACAAACAGGCCAATCACCTTGATGCTAAAATCACAGAGAATTTTCAGTTTTCAGTATGAAACTGCGGAGCTGGTGCATTTTTTAGAGGAATAGCTCAAGCTTGATTCTGCTAGTGCACGGAGGAAAATCATCAAACGTCCCAGAAAAGAAAAGCCTATTCCGTACAGTCCCATCAAGAAAATCAAACTATTCTACTCTTATTTTCTTACTACGTGGACCTGAGCAAGGACTGAGTTACTGTGACTCACTCCTCCTTTCAGGCCCAAACAGAAATGCAGACATTTGTGAATGAATATGGAGTCAGACTGGTGGTCAGCAGATTCCAGTAGGTTGGTAGGAGAGCCCAAGAAAAAAATAGAACCACTAGTACAGCAGCTAGTACAGCAGCTAGTCATCACGGATTAGAAGGAGGCTGTGATCCACCCTGTTCAACAGGACATGCCATCATCTCTGAAGAAGCCAGAAGCAAGCTGCATGCACTGCTTATTTCATTAAACACTTACTAAGAGACAAACAAGCTTAATTATCGCCATTACCAGCATACATCCATTAAGCATGACTTAAACGGATTATGGATTTTTGATTGTAAATAATGCAGATATGAAGAAAAAAAAATGAACAGTATTCATCTTCAGCTTCTCATGCCCAATTTGCAATAACAAACAGAACCAGTATTCTGCAGACTGCTGCTGTAAACCGATCCCAGGTCCCTGGTCCTTTACCACTGAAATGAATGTGGATTTCCTGTATTAATGTTGGTTAATGTATAATGTATAATTCATGTGTAGTTCCTGATACATGATTCTGCTGAAATGCTGATTGGCAGGTCATCCCTTTTCTTACACACTTACAGCAAAGGCCAGAAATAAAAGTTAAGGAAAGCTTTAGAAGTCGGGTTCAATAAGTCCGTACATAAGAGGATTTATCTAACTCTGAGAGATGGACAGTGTGCGTCTCTGTATCTGTACACATCATTCCATCACCAGCTGACACCCTTCACAGCCTCACAGCACAGCAGAGAAAAGCACAACTCCTGCCAGACAAGTGAACTACCTCACTCCTGTTAACATGAACCCAGGTCTTCAGTGTGAATGGGCTAAACTAACGTGTGTGATCGCTTCGCTACCAGATCCAACAATAAAAATAAGTGTGAAGGGAAGGAGGAGGTTGTCTGTGAACATACGTTAGTGAAGCTACGAGGGGAGCTGATGACGGGTGCTCTCGCCGAGGCTTGGTCGGAATGGAGGCTGGAAGGCGATGGAAAACCTGCTAAGATAAGCTCACTAAACAAAACCTGAGTCACCTGTGACTGTGTCTGTAATACTTCCACAAGAATGAGTACCAGCTCTGATTTGGCATGGACTGGATAAGTTTCTGGATGTAGGCCACATCAATGTTCAGACACCCCCGCAGCAAAGAATCGGTCAGTTGGGCCAGATTCGGTGGATGCCTTCCTTGGCACAAGTCTGAGGAGAGTTTCCTGTAGACTGGGATTTTAGCCACTGCTGCTAGACCCGTATGACTGTACGCATCCATACACCTGCAGATTCAGCCACCTTCTTCACACCAAGGCTCTTCCACACTGCACTGTACCACCTCTTACCAATCTATGAATCCCGTTACTCACACCCCGCAGAAATTTACAGACCCATCGTTCTAGCACTGCGCCCTCTGCAGGAGTCTTAAGTTACTACCTCCTTAAATACACAAGATGACTCATTTTTTGTCAGGTGAGCTTTTTATTGGTTATTACATACTGTTGGCATGTTTCTGCAATCAGACGGCTTTTCTAATCGGAGGGAATCAATAGGCTTCGGGTGAAGATTATGGAGAAGCAGCAGTTTTGTCTTCTGAGTTGAATAACACAATGGATTGAGCCTAATGTGGCAAACTAACAAGGTTAAAAAGGTCCATTTTGAGTTCAGATTGACTTTAAGTGCAAGTGGGTGCTCATAGCTTGCTATTTCATTAGAGCGTGTGGGTGCACGTAGCTTGCTAGTGCCGTGCAGTTTCCCGAAAATTGTGTTTAGGCTGGGTCAGCGTCGGATGGAGGAGGCGGTGGCAATGTCATTATGGTGTAACATCACTGAGGTCCCATGGCTTAAAGGGCACGAGACTTCACCGAGGTACAGCAGCTAGTCATCACGGATTAGAAGGAGGCTGTGATCCACTCTGTTCAACAGGACATGCCATCATCTCGGAAGAAGCCAGAAGCAAGCTGCATGCACTGCTTATTTCGTTAAAGCAATTAAACACTTACTAAGAGACAAACAAGCTTAATTATCGTCACTACCAGCATACATCCATTAAGCATGACTTAAACGGATTATGGATTTTTGATTGTAAATAATGCAGAAATGAAGAAAAAGAGAAGAACAGTATTCATCTTCAGCTTCTCATGCTCAATTTCCAATAACAAACAGAACCAGCATTCTGCAGACTGCTGCTGTAAACCGATACCAGGTTCCAGGTCCTTTACCAGCTGAAATCTATTTCTAGAAAAGTTACACTGTGTTCCAAAGTGTTTTAGGTACAAGTCTCTCATTTTCTCTCTCCATCAACAGCAAACAGGCTGCCACCACGCGCAGGGTCAAGCCCCAGGCGGCCCATCAGCAGGGAGAACACGTCAGAGCAGCCTCCCCTGCTGAGTTATTGTCCAGCACGAGAAACCAGGCGGAATTCCAAAGGGGGAAAGACAGAGAACAAGGTTAACGGAGTTAAAGCCCAGTACACGGGGCCAAAGTCCGGTACACAGCTCTTAGGCACCCAAATACATAAAGGCCCAATTTTATTACCTAGCAGCACAGAAGACAGAGATAAGACTCTTTAGGTAATAGCACTGAATTATGAGACCATCAGCAATACCACACAACAATAACAATTAATCCCCTCGTGTGGCTCTCGGCCCACTGGGCTCTCGAAATAAAGTGGTGCCTGCAGAGTTGTGCAATTTTTATGGGCCACAGGACACAATCAGTACACCAACCGATAAAAACAAGCAACAAGATGCAGAACCGCAACTTCATTCACCTGAAGATAAAGCGCTCAGAAATATATCTCCAGAGTTGACAGTCTGGTTTGCTTTGCAGCAGGGCAAGTTAGTTACAGGGGATTTATTAAATCCATCCTGTCATTTGACACAGAATGAACAAGGTCAGAACACAATACACCGAGCCGGGTCAAAAGTCCTAAACCATGAGTGTCCAGCACCAGCACACAGTTTGCTGATTTCCTGCCTTGGGACACTGATTCAGCCACCGGACAGTCCAGTGCAGAACAGTGCGATTACTAATCCGAGCCCAGAACCATCCTTACACTGGTCAAGGGTCTGTTTCCCTTTGTACAGCACAGCCACGAAGGCAGAAAGTGTTCTCTGACGGTGAAGGCGTTCCAACCTCTCAGTAACCCATAGAATTAAACAGGCTGTTTTTGTTACTGTGCCTTTAAGACGTATAGATGTAATAAGATATCTCGGCTGTGATTGGCAGCCCTGTTTTGTGCCTTATACAAAAGGCAGTCTAATACTCTCAGAGTGAAGGGGCGGAGCTAAGCTATAGGCTGAATAGCCTGATATATGTAAATGGTTGTTTTGGTGAGCATTACAAAAACAGAAATTCAAAATGCAGCATATATTTAATATCTGGACCAACAGATTTAGGAACACTGAACTATTTTACTTCAGAAAAAAAGGGGGGAAATTTGGCATGCTGTCCTCAACAATAATCACAAACAGCAGTAGCAGGAGCGGCCCAGTGGAAACAATGACTCCGTGTGTGATCGCATATTTTTGTAACCGTACTGTGGTGGTGGAAAAGGGCTTTAGTTACCAGGTTAGGTAGTTAACAGCCACTTCCTAACAATTTGGGATGCTGTGCAAAATATAAACAAGAACTGGACGCAGTGGTGTGCAAAACATTTACCCCCAATATGTTTTTGAAAACAGTTTAAAACCACATATCCGATGCTGAAATCTCTGTTTTATATTCCCATTCAGTATACAGTGCTAGCAGCATGTTTTAAAACAGCTGTGACAGCTTCATGTTTACCACCTTGCTACATCGCCTGCTGTAGTTGTGAAGGTGAAATGTTACCTATTCCTGCTTGAGATAAGATTTCAGCAGTTCAGGGTCTCTGTTTTCAGGGGCTGAGCGGTCTGGACTGCAGGCAGGTCAGTTTAGCACTCAGACTCTTTTACTGCGGAGCCATGCTGTTGTACTATGTGCAGAATGTGGTTCATTGTTTTGCTGGAGTATACAAGAGCCTCCCTGAAAAAGGCAACATACTTCACTTCAAAAACCCTATATAGCGGTCAGCATTCATGGTCACCTGTGGTCACAGTCACCTGCATGTGCACTAATCCCCCCCACCCATAGCATCGCAGATGATATCTTTAGAACTGAGTGCTGAAAACAAGTCAGATGAATCTCTGTCCTTTGGGGCCTCCGCGGTGTCCATGATTTTCAAAACTTTCAAAACCTTTTCCACTTTGCTTTAGTGGAACTTCAAGAAGTTCAGGCCCAGAGAAGGCGGCGGTGTATCTGAATACTGTATATGGTTCTTTTTTTTGTTTGTTTGTTTTTTTCAATTGTGAAGGAGCGACAAACTGTGCTCACAGACAGTGGTCTTGGGAAGTGTTCCTAAACCTATGCAGTGACCTACATCTACATCTACATCTATGGCATTTAGCTGACACTCTTATCCAGAGCGACTTACAAGGTTAATCATATTACAGGTAGGCCAGTGTAGTGTTAGGAGTCTTGCCCAAGGACTCTTACTGGTGTAGCACAGCATAGTCACCCAGAACGGGAATCGAACCCCAGTCTCCCACTTGGGACGGTAGCTTCCTGGTGAGTAGTGGTGTTATCCGTTGTGCCACACCAACCACGACCTCCTCTACAGAATCGTGTCTGTTTAAAATGCAGTGCTGCCTGAGGACTGAAGATAGCAGCAATCCAGTATGGGTTTGGGCCTTGGAAATGATCTAAACTTTAAATAATAAAGTTATTTAATGTTTTATGTTGAGAAATGGTATTGTTGAATTGCCTATTTGCATACAAAGTTTTTCACAGATTCCTCATTTCTGAAAGACTCTGCCTCTCCGAAATGGTATTCTTATACTCAGTCCTGTTTCTGACCTGCTGCCAGTCAACCTACTTGGTTGTAAGTTGTTCCACCAGGTGTTGTTTTTTTCATTACACAACTTTACCGGTCTTTTGTTGCCCCATCCTAACTTTTAATCAAAAACAGGGTTTAAATGATTCCACATCGTTGCATTCTGTTCCGATTAACATTTTGCACACCATCCCAACAGAAAACAAGGTTCTATCTGAGCAGGGAAATCACCCAAAAGTGCAGGACCCCAGATCTGGATACATCTGTGCAAAAGAACTGGCCATGGAAAGCAAGCCAGCTTAATGTTCTATTCCCGTTACCATTAAAAGGCAATCAGCTGAAACTAAAAACAAAGACGCAGATTGCAAATATGATAGAAACCATACATAGAAACCAGAGCGGAATCCACAAGCTGGTCTAACCCAGCAAAGTTAAAATCCTATCATCTTGTGATCAAAGTCTGACTAGTGTGGCTATAAATAACTTGTAAGAGAAATCTCAAAGTGATCCTGTTAGGGATGGAGGAGGAGAAAGAGCCGGAAGCGAGCAGCCGCAGCTACTCGATTCTATGTCCTCCCTCTGCTTTGAACACAGGAAAATGATGGTTTGAGATAAAAACACACTCTCTGACTAACAGGTCCACCAGTAACACCATCTGTGAATCACAATGAGCAGGTTTACTGTTTACACAGTGGAGCACATACATTTCAGAACACCAGTGCTCGCGCCAAGGCGCAGCTTAGAGACATTATTTCCATAGAAACCAAGTCAGGTGGAGGGGGTGCTGCTCAGTTATCTCTGGCATGACTGACAGGGCTAAATCAGCAAAAGGCACGCAATCTGCAAGACTCTAACAGCAGGCCACGTGTCTAATGACAGCGTAGGTGAATAGGACCATGGCAAGTAGTTGTAGGTTAATTATCAAGAAAACATCCGAAGAATTCAAATGAGCTGGAGGATCGTTCAAACTGTTCCTACAAATTGGCTCATTTCCTTAATGCGCTTTTTTCTTACAGGTGAAGACAAAAACGTACCTTGACATAGGACGGCTGCTTCTCCAGAATGAGGTCCGCAACTTTTTTCGATACCTGTACAAGAAGAACATAAGCCAAAATGAATTTCTCTCCATCAGTCATTAAAACATGTCCTAAGCATCTTAAGTGCCTTTCACACTGCATGAACACAATCCGCTATCTTTACACCACAATTACTTTGAGGGTACAAGCACAGATAGCTTTTTACAGATAGGCTGAGGGTAATCACTAAATTAACAAGAAAGTGGTCTTCATTTAGGTGCTGAGTCGCAGCAGTGTCTATCTAGAACATGGTGGTAAGCCACAGACAGTGCTGGGGGTAATGCTGTTACAGTAATGAGATTATTGTATCCTGTACCAAAGTATAGCAGGGTGGTGCAGCGCACCACATCTAAAATATTAGCCACCTAGCGTGTTTAGGGTGGTGGTAACATCAGGCTCCTGGAGATGTCATTACACGAGGATGATGGGGCTATTAATACCTGTGGGATGTGAGTGATGAGATTCATAGATTGAGAAGAGGTGGTACAGTGCCGTGAGTGGAAAATGGATGGAAGCAGATGATGATTGGCTAATATGATCTATCTACCTCTAAATCCTTAATCCTCCTAATCACTCTCTGTCTCTGTCTCTCTCTATCTTTTTTTTCTCTCCTCTTCTTAGTTAAGCACTAGAATTTCTCCGGAGCGATCACATCAGAAACCCCAGGCACCAGAGCATCAGCGCCACCGTGGGTCTCCTGCCCTGTTTCATCGCCCGGCATGACCATAACCTTAACACTGACCTGCGTCTGGCTCTGATCATGAACTCTATCTATGGGTCGGCTCCATCTTGCCTTTACTCCCTCCTGGACTAATCAGACTGGATCTAATCAGACTGGATCTAATAGATGTTCTCCTGTTGGTTCTGTCTTTCTCTTCTCATCCGGGTTCGACCTTAGGAGGTTGGGTTCCGCCCTTGAGCCTGGTTCCTCTCGAGGTTTCTTCCTTCTCACGGGAGTTTTTCCTTGCCACTGTTGCCTCTGGCTTGCTCAAGGGGGGGCTTGGACCCGGTTTTTCCCCACCGCCCCCACCCTCAAATGTCTGTACATTAACTTTGTGTTTTTTTCTTTTCTTTTCTTATATACAACAAACTGATTTTCTGTGAAGCTGCTTTGAGACAAAGTTGGTTGTAAAAAGCGCTATACAAATAAACATTGATTGATTGATTGAGTGATCACATTTGGGCGTGCCAAAGACCATAGTGTGAAGGAAGTAGCTGAATCTGAGGGTCTATGGAAAGGTACAGCCATACAGGGTCCCAGTCTACAGGAAACTCTCCTCAGAATTGTGCCAGGGACGTCACTGACCAATTCTAGACCAACTGTGCCATTCTTCGATGCAAGAGTGGCTGAATATTAGTGTGGCCTACATCCAGAAACCACATCGGATCGCAGCTGTTACTGGTGCTTGTGGAGGTATTACACGCTCCCAGGTATGTTTCAGTCACAGGTGACTCATTGTGTGTCCTGTGAGCTTATTTATATCCCTATATTTATTAGCCTCGTTTGTCCTTGTTCGTAATTGGCACACACCTGGGCTACCTGCGACAGCTGACTGTGTGGCTTTGACTGTGAAAATGAGCTGCACTGAGCAACTGCGGGAAGCACCCTAAACTGGCCCGAGCAATCTGTCAAGGCCTCTAATTACACCAATGTGAAAGAGATGGATAAGGATCACCACACTGAGAGGGAGAGAGACCCAACCTCACCTAAACACACCAGACCTCATTTTAATTCAGAAAGAGTTCTGTACTCTTAAGGTTTTATTCATAACGGCAGGCGCTTTCAATCTGCTTCTTCAGCCTTGTTTTCTCAGTTGTCAAACAGCATCAGCCTTTCATCCTTTTAATCAGTATAACTGCCCATGTCTTTCTAAATGAATTACTGCAAATGCCTGCTGGGTTCTCCACTTGTACAGTTGGTACAGACATGCTTGAGCTTAAGAGAGTAGCAGGGGAGCATCGGAATGACCAGTGAAATGACTTTTCTTTCCGGGGACTTAACACAGATGCTCTTAACATTATCC
>JAMWET010003654.1:1407500-1612500 GCA_024036415.1 Prochilodus magdalenae | reverse complement strand
CACGGAAGGCCCACCACACATACGGCAGATTCACTGCAGCCGCAACATAAAGACCGCGATGATGGCAGAATACTGAACATGATCTTGCGATAGAAGGCTGAGCAAAGGTGGAAAGGGAAAGCTTCAAGTGTATACTGCCCCCATGTGGCACAACCCGGTCAAAGCGTCGGTCCTCCGTCCTCGCTTGGATGCAGAGCTCTAAATTTGAGCTATCCAATGCGCTGTACTGCCACCATACCAAGTCGCCCAAGCAGCACCACCAAGTCTGGCATGGTTAACGATGGACATGAGGCTTTATGTAGCTTTGTTGCCACTGAATGCAGACAAAAGAGTCTGACAGTCACAAAGTGCATGATGGGCAATAAGTGAGCAGTAGCAGTGTTGTGTGGCAGCATTCAGTTCGTGTGGAATTCTGCCGGTATTGGTTTTATATGCCTCCATAATTAAACGGTTAAGATCCTGCCCCGTCGGAACTGTTCACAGCGGTGGTGATAGGAACCAGATGTCTGAAGAGCTTCATGCTTCTAACAGCTACATCACACAAAGCTGATCCATGGAAGGGTTACAAACATGCTGTGTGATGGCTGGGACTTGGCTTTTCAATAGTTTTAAGAGGATGTTTTGGGCTGAAATGTATGTTTTTAATAGTCATACATCATCTCCAGGGTTAAATGCTGGTCAGAGAAAATGATTTTACCATTACAACATACATGAACAAGAAAACGTGTACACAAATCATTTGTCTTGTATATCCACCCCCACCCCATCACTTAACTTTCTCCTTCCTTATGTAAGTGGCCGCTTTGCCTGGGAAGTGAATAAATGAGTCACAGTCTCTGAATTTTGCATAGTCCTGTATTACACTCGAGAATACTCACCTGGCAAAAACTGATACCATAACGGTTGTTTGTTAATGACTTTAAAAGCAGAAACATAGTATACAGTTTTAAGGTATAGAGTATATACATATATATATATATATATATATTTGTTTTTTTTTTATTTTATTTTATTTTATTTTTTTTTTGATTGCCTTAAAAGGTTGTGCAACAAAATATTAAGTTAAGGGTACCATCATTTCTGTCCAGGCCTGTTTCAGGTGTTTTTTTTTTTTTATTATTATAATTTTTTTTTTTTTTATTATTATTATTATTAATTCTGTTGAAGCATGGTTGAAAAGCAATGTCTGACTTTCATTTGTTCATTTTCATAGAATGTTTATTTATTATTACTTTTGTCAGATAAAATTATTTCTAAGTTATTTCTGTTACCATTGTGGGTGTTTCTTTCATTAGCGAAGGGATACCAACAATTTTGTCCACGTGTGTGTGTGTGTGTGTGTGTGTGTGTGTGTGTGTGTGTGTGTGTGTGTGTATATATATATATATATATATATATATATATATATATATATATATATATATATATATGTATAGATTATAGATTCTACAGGCTTAAACTTAACAGCTCCAGCTGAAGCAATACACATCCTGATATCCCACATACTCTTGATGTATCACAGTATTATATTTATGCCATGTCGCCACCTGTAATATATATTCTGTTGTGCAAAAAAGAATTCTCTTATTTTTGCACAAGCCCTAGTTCCCCTTTCAGTTCAGTGAATATTCATGATGGACAGACCAACATAATGAAACCAAAACTGCTAAGAAATAATAATAATAATCTTGTTCTATCAGCCTCCACTGCAGGTTAGAAAAGCTGTTTTGTCCTCCTGTAAAGATCTATTTTGTAGGTTTTTAAAGTAGACTGCATAATTCCACTAGTGCTATTTTATAGATTGATGTCTTCTCTTTTATTCCACAGTAAAGCATTAAGATAAACATACAGAGAACCCTCTATGAGCAGCTGTGTCTACATTTTTGACTGGTGCTGTACAAGTTGTGGGTTACTGCCTCCAGAGATTGGCATAAATTCAGCAGTGGAATAAAGACAGTACAAACCACCAAGTCTTTTTTTTATGATTTATACATGTGAGAAAGTCTGATAATCTTATATCGACCCAAAGATATCCCATACATAACAGTACTATAACAAAATCTAAAATTCCCAGATCTATGTTGTTGAATCTTCACCCCTGGGATGCATTTTCACATCCCTCTTTTTTAGAAACAGACACTAAAACAGCATTCCTCACTGATGTTTTTGTTGTTTTTGAGGAACGAACTGCACACCATTTCAACGGCACATTTGTTTTATCACCCAGCACACAGTGGCAAACCAAAATGCACATCAGATTGAGCAATTCTTCTGAAGTGACAGTGGCCAGGCTACCAGACCGTATCTACAGAGTGAAATAACAGGGAGATCTGTCTGCATTCAATGGAGGGGCAGAAGTTCCGCATGATAAGAAATGCATTAACAGAATGCAGTACTTTGGTAACGTAATAAATGCTGGTCAGAGTTTCCTGAAGGCAAAGCAAAGCTCCTGAACTGAGGCCACACAGGATATCAGTATAAATGGTTCTCAGGAAACAGTATGTGATGTCAAAAGCCTATTATGACTGCATCTACTTTAATGTTCGATAGCCTTTCCGAATCAGCCTACTGACACATTTCCTGCTCTGAATGAGACTCCGCAGGTTTATTATCACTTCTGCTTGTGTAATGATTTGAGTAATTATCTGTAAGTGTGTACATATGCCTTAACATAGGCAGAAGGTTTAGAAGGCCTCAGGACATGTTCCACCACGGTGGTATTATCATGGTTTGAAAATATCCCTAAAAAAATACTTACGGCTGCTTGCTGTCTTTTCAGCTTATCTCTGTACTCTTCCAGTTCCTGCAGGTTCAGATCTGGGGGGAGTTGCTGAGAGCACACACAAAGAAACATGGCACCTGGATTATACTAAATATAGACTGGAAAGGCAAATCTGCAAAAGAGGGTTCATGTGTTCTCCGAGGGGGGTTGGGGGGGGTGGAGAGTTTAGTAAATTTCCATATTTGACCCCAAATTTGCATACTAAAAAAATGAATTAATTACTACCTAATGTTTTGGAATGATAGTGTTTATGATAATAAGCTAATAATCAAAAATCCCTTCCCCACACCTCCAAAACTTAAATAAACAATAAAGGGGAGGCAGGTAAAAAAAAAAAGGGGGTCTGGATAAGAGTAATTACTTTCCCTTTTGCCTGAAACTCTTATTTCTGAAGGCTGTTACAATGCACCACCAAATTTAATGAGGTTTCACTCCCACAGTGCAAGGATAATCTATCAATCTGGGTTTGCCTACAGTCTGCACACCCCGACACACGCGACCTGATGCTAGACGGTGTGGACCCCGGTACAGTGATGTGTAGAAGAGCATGCGGCACGAACGCTCCATCAGCAAAGGGGCACGTAAAAGAGACGGACTGTTTCTTCTAGCGTCAGGGTGTTTCTCACTTGAGCAGTTATGGCTTTGCTAGTGCCTGTGGGGGTCTGGGTCAAAGGGTAACGGAGGAGATTCAAAATTTGATACATCCTTAACATAAACTCACCTCAAGCTCATACTGCACCATGTCAAAGGAGTCGCTGGAGAAGTAAACTTCCTCTATACTGTCAATAATCTCCTGCTCGGCCTGAGGATCAATGGGCTGCTCCCTCAACTCCCTTAACTCCTCCTGAGAGAAAGAGAGAGACACAAAGAGAGAGAAATCCCATTATCAGTATCGGCTTTTGATTCTGGGACAGCTGGCTTCCCCTTCAAACTGTAGTTTTGAGAGGCATTCCTTTTCATATATCTAGCTCAAATTCCATTTAAGACCACCACTTAAGCATTTAAGCCCTCTACCCTGAGGGCAAACTTCTCACAGACCTTAATGAGGATTAACACATGAACATCAACATCAGCTGAGAACACAGGCAGCAGACATGGGGCTTTCTTAGAACCTCTGAGAAGCGATGCTGAGAGTCAGACCTAGCACATGATTTCACATGATGTGATGCAACCCTGCTAAAAAGCGCACTGCCAAAGGAAGGTGACGAGAGCATGAGCCAGAAACAGAACACAGCTGGGGAATGATCTACAGAAGGATCCATAGAGCCACAGCATCGCACAGCCATCAGCGCTTCCCCAGCTCTAACACACATCACACATATAAGATGGAGATTTAAACATCACAACTTAAACTAGGCACCAGAAGATACTGGTAGATGTAGCACTCTGCGATAAAACACAAATTTAATAAATGCTAAAATCTTAAGAGAACAAAACATTCACTGTGTAGAGCAAATTTGCCAGTTTCCTGCTTCAAAGCATTCTGGATATTCTGCATATTTAATTAGAGTTTAATATTTGATTCTCTCGAGCTGTTTTGACTGTTTTAGCCTATTCGACATCCAAGTTTGTTCTTCCAGATACATTCAAAAACACTTTTCATTTTAACAGCTCAAAAACACAAGGCATCTCGTTTTCTGTCCAGGGACAAATACACACATAAGATCACACATATCATATAATTAGTAATCAGAACCATATATCTAATAAGCATTATATTTTATATATATATATATATATATATATATATATATATATATATATATATTATATAGTTAACGACCAAAATAGTAGCAAACTTGTGCAAATACATTTAATTAACACATTAACGAATGCAGCAGCTGAATAATGATGAATGCTGTTGAACTGTGCCTCCAGAAATTCTCAAGTCTCATCCTTGTGCCCAGTGCATCTGCGCTGACATCTCCAATTTTTAGATTCTGCTGATTTCAATAAATATTAGTCCTACAAGCTGCCTGTACCAGCTGCTGGTGGAGGTGTCAGTGGATTGCCTTGGTTTAGTGTAAGGACAAGGCTAAAACCTAAAAACTAGAGATACCTCAAAAGGCTGGTGGTTCCTTCCGAACCCCTCTCTCTAATGTTGGCTCCCTCAAACAACTTGACTAACACCACCTCTGTAACTGTAGCTGACTACACAGTGAGAGCTGAAGCAGTAAAGGAAATAACTTAAAAGATTTGCATCAGTGCAGCCCTAAGTATTAATCACAGTTAGCACAGCACACACTCAGTTCCTCAGTAGCTGCTGATTTGATATTATAATGTTAAATATTAAAGCAAGCAGAGCAGGTTCCTATTTTAGTATCTAAAAAAAAAAGCCCCCCTGGATTTCTAGAACAGTTGGCCCAATAACAACGGCCTTCAGGAAGCATTAGCACATTCCCTGACCAATCTCACCACTGAGTTCATTTTAGTTTCTATGATCATTATGATCAGAAAATAAGCTCGAGGTCATAAGAACAGGTTAACACAGCTGAAGGTTGCCGGACACCATCAGGACTTTGTTGCTGTAGAGCACAGTGTTCCCAGCATATCGTCGCTGACCAATGAAAAACATGTATCTCCATTTTTGTCCTTTTTGACTTGTATGCATCATTTGAAAACAGCAGCTGCCGTTTACACTTTGTGAGATTCGCATGATGAATGGACTAACAGAAATGGATCAAAAGTGCTCGGAAAGACGCCTGGTTCCATTAACTTACATTAAAATCGAATTAGGTTTTTGGCCTCTCCTATAAAGTTGTCATTTTGAAGATACATGTTTTTCTTTGGACAGCAACGATATACATAAAGTCTGACTGATGTGCATGTTTACAGATTTTGACTAGCGCTTACTAACTCTCACTGACTGTAGTTCTCCCAGTAGGTCGCGTTCGACAGAGGATACGACTGTTGACAGATAAGGTACTGGAAGGTATTTGTATTTTATACTGGAACAATATAAAAGGGGAAGCATGTCAGCAAGACAGCGAGCAGCAGAAGGAAGGAGTAGGACACGATCCTGGATAAAGAGAAAGCTTCACTCAGCATAAAGAGACAGAAAGCAAGCCAAAACAAACAGACACACGACAACTCTAGTAAAACTGTCCCTGGATAAAACTCGACCCAAAATCTAAAGTCCTCTGATTGGGTAACACCTCCACTTTCCTGGATGTACACTGGGGTTCAATCCCCTACCTGGGTTACCACCCTGCATTATACCTATAACCCTTGGGTCCTTGGGCAAGACACCTAACGCTTCTTTCGTCTACCAAATAGTAAGTCACTCTAGATAAATGCATCTGCCAAATACCAAATCATTTAACTGTTAAAAAGATTCCATAATTAGCTAAAATTATCAACAACATATGGAGAAATAACAGATTTGATGACATCTATGCACTGTATTACTGAACTCAGCATGCTAACCAGCTACCCCCATCTTACAAACCACTTTGGACCTGAAGATGTCATAATGAGACACTGTAGCGGTAGCCACCTGTAACCACAAACCTGAAGGCGTATTCCAACCACTTGTCAAAAGTGTCGCTCCTGGTTAGATCATTTGAAGACAAGCAGCCAATCAAAGCAAGAATAAACACAATGACAGCTGAAGATTATAGCTGGTGAACAATATAGCTGGCTAACAACTGTCTCCCTACAAGAAACCACATTCAGCAGCAAACAAAAGATGTGAAATTCATAAAAGCAAAACCAGAGATAACATCGGTGCTGCTTTCCACCGCTGGAGAAGCTCTTGGCGAGTAATAGGATGAAGTTTGATGCTGAACGTTTCTTTTAACACTGGTAAGGAGTCGCATTTCCTTGTTTCTTATTATAGGGGTAGATACATATGCTGCCCCCTATTTTTATGAATTCAACATCTTACAACCTGCTCCTTTAATCAGTCTCACACACTCTATAACACACTATCGGGCTGGTTTCATTGTGTTTTCTGTGGACGTGTCCTCGTCATGTCCCTCTAAAAGACCAAGAATATCCCCTGTCCTACATTTTACTATACGCTCGCCACAATATGGCACCCTCAACTGTTTTAAGAATCACTGAAACAGCAAGCCATTGAGGAGAAGGTGGTCCTAGTGGGTTAAGTGTTTTAAGAACCTAGCTTCGGGCAGACTCCGTAACCGCCTCCCTTCTGCAGTGCAGGAGCAGAACCTTCCTGCTGAGGTCCCTGCAGACAGTAGCCTAAGGGCATTTAATAAGACCCATCCTAATACTGCGAGTGAAGGCTCTAGCAGAGCTCCTTTGTGAGGTGTGCACGAGCATGTGTTTTTTAGGTGTTTGGCTGGTGTAGGCAGAGTCCTCTGGAAGTGCGTGGGCGAGTCGTGGGAGCACTGAATGGGAGGAGATCAGGGGAGATGTTGGAGTGAGGGGGACTGAGGGTGGGTGGGTGAAGCAATGAGTCACCATTCTCCGGTAGACAAGCGGGAGGCAGCCATGTGTAAATTTTAGACGGCTACAGTCTCGCAATTCCAATAAACAATTTCCCCTCAACTCCTCCCTCCGTGCCTCATTTGAAGAGTTCTAGGAAAAGCCCAAGAAACAAAGGAGGACACAACTGATCTGAAGCGGCAATGCAGTCTGAACAACAAGGTTTGCGAGATCAGTGCTCCATCAGGAGAGGGTCAGAGGTGCCGCACTTCATTTTCTTCTCAAACAGACAGTCAGGTAAATGAAGCCAAACAGACAGGAGGGCTAATTAAAACAGTTCCATCTCTTTTTGTTCAATTATATTTCAGCCCCATCTTTCAAACTGAACACCCCTCATCTCTCTATTCCCCATGCACAGCGAGGAGAACAAACACTTATTTCCACATGAAAGCACAAGGCTTAACGTGCTGTCAGCTCCATGAATCAATTTCAGCTTCAGCTATTGAACTGAAGGGTTATTAAACATCGTGGAACAAACGTCCATCAGAATTCGGCTTAATCTGAAAGAATAGAAAAGCAGGCATGTTGAGAAGAGAGGAGAGGAAAAAACAATTGTGGCCGTCCCACTCACACTGGAGGTGTGGTGCTCACGCAGTCATCTCCGCACCCCATTCCCACAACTCACATGTATGAGTAAGTGACCTTCAGAGTGTTTGGGTGGCTTGTTTGGGCCAGCCTGTGGTAGCTGCAATGAGTCTGCATTTGTCATAATGAGTGAAGTGCCACCATCAATCAATTTAGTAGGAAAATGTTTTAGAATAGCGATTATTGATCAAAGATTTAAGCTGCCACTGAAAAAAATCCATGATTTCAATCTGAATTCATCTCTAGTGTAAACTGTATACTTTCCCATTAACGGGTCTACTGTTTTTGATAAGACTCTGCCAGCAGGGAGATTGGAAATGGCTTTTTCCCCCCCAAGAAGATGAAAGCCTTAAACCATGTAGATCTACTGCCATCTACTGGCTGCATCTGAAACAGAGAGGTCAATGGGCCAGAGATGTAATTCCTCTGCGGACACCAGAGAGCTCTGTGTTTTCTTGCTCCAGCACACCTGATTAAACCTGTCTAAAGCTCAACAACCAGAAGAGTTAAAGAACTTACCAGAACTCGAGTCCAAGAGCCCCAACTCGAGCCTAACACACACCCAGAACGAGACTCTCTAAACGGCCTATCTGAAAGGGATCTCCATCTCTTCTGCAAATAAGCAACTCACAGCACACAGCTCTCTGAATTGCTGAAGAACTTGACTACAGCCCCCACTGACAGTCCAAGAGCGGCCCTCCTCCCGCCTCAACCATCATGCACCATGATGCCAGTCACTCCTTGAGGAAACTGAACTGCGAGTTAACCTGGCATTCTACGTGAAATTACACAAGAGCTAAATGAAGCACCTCTGCTGTTATCAGTACACTTGGAAAAGAACTCAGCACTGCTAGAAGCTCGCTCCATATAATGGACTGGTCAGGAGGCAGTCTCCTAACCTAGAACCAATAGCCTTGTGACCAACAGCAATGGGAGGAATGTCCCAGACGGAACTACAGTGATTAGGACTAATCACAGTCAGATCGAACCAGGTGAGAGGGGGAGGTCTTTGAACAATGGATACAAGGGCCAGGAGTTTTGTTCAAACCACAGCATGGTCATCAAACTTGCACCACCATGTTGCCTGGGCCTAAAAGATGACATTTTAGGAAAAGGAAAAATACAGCAGAAACCGGACATTTCTGCTGAGTTCCCGACCACCTAACGTCCCAACAGACAGCCAAAAAGAGACTCTCTGAATGGCTTATTGGAAAAGGATCTCTACCTCTTCCGCATACACGCAGCTTATAGCACATAAGGGACCTGTATCACGCTCGTCTGCAGGTGCTGTGCTAATTCATCAGCACCAGGTCCTGCTCAAACACATCTGCCTGGACGCTGAGCATGGGGGATTAAACTTCTGCAGCCCACTCAGGTCTGCTGTCAGACAAGCGTCCCAGACGGCACACAAGCACACAGCCGCCAGCGATCACTGTCTCCTTGGCTTAACCTTTCAGCCGTAGGGCAGCTAAAGAACATGACAAGCAGTGCAGTGGACACAGCTGACCGTAGACTGTGCCCACCCTGTAGTCATAAAGGTGAAACTCCAAGCAAGACACGAGATGTACACAAGCAGAAGTCTTAGTATTCACGGCATGGACGTGCGGACTGCTGCTAAAACCCTCTCCAAGCCGCAGCCCATTACAGCTCAATGTGGTTTAAGAATAAAACATTAAATGCGGCCCCCATTAGAGAAAAGTCCCGGGGCCCAATGCAGAACCTCTATGAATGCAAAACAGCTAAATCAATGGCTTGAGCCATCACTATCTGGAAATAGCTAGATATAAAACCAATCCCGGCATTGCTTTCCTAAAGATGCCTGAAACGTACCAAAATTCCATATCCCAAGTCGTTCTATTCGGTAAGTTCTGGGAAAAGAGTAGATTCAAAATTCATTTTTGCCTCTGGCTTTATGCGTTTGACTGCAGCACACCAGTGCCAATATCTCCAGGTACAGCATGAACCCCGAGTGAATTATTGCATTTATACTACAGCTTTATTAATGATACTTCTTATTAGCTTTTGAGACAATGATGACACAAAACGTGATAAATGGGAACATTCATTGACACTCCACAAGAGAAATGGTTCCATTAAGCGGCCTATATGCTGGCGGCTGTTGCTAGATTACAGGTGAATGAGGCACTTTAATTTAAAGCTTGAAAAAACTCAATATCATTAAAACATAATGGTATCGGCACTCAGAATGACAATGGCACACACAACGTTTCTCGGCCAATCACGCTGCTAGGTCAGAACTACTGGTGGTCGAGGGCAGAGCAGGCCACAGTCCAATTTTGTTTTTATTGGAATCATTTAATTTGATCAAAATGAAAACTTTCTCAGTGTAGAAGCGACATATAAATCTCTGGAGCGAATGACAAACACAGGCGTTTTCTCCAGCACCAATTCAAAAGTGAAAAGCGAGTTCAGCTGATGGACTACCACATGGACGGGGTTATTTGTAGCAGTTTCAAAAAAATCTGGAAAATCAATATAAACATACACAATAAATTCAGTACAGTTCTCTATCGGTTTAACTTTACACATTCTCAGATCTATAAATATGGTGACACTTTCTGAGTGCTCCTTTTTGGATGAAATAAATTCAAAGACTCGACAGACATAATATATTAACATATTAACAAAGAATTAATGAACACAGCAGCAGACAAGCATCTGAATACATTCAGCAGATTATCCAGAGACTTGAATCTGTGTGAATAAATGGTGGTTATAATCTGCTGGATTCAGTCATTTTCCACTGTAGTTCGCATTTACTGTAGTTCATATCTACTGTGGTTCATATCTACTGTAGTTCATATCTACTGTGGTTCATATCTGTAGACTCTTGACATGCCACTGAACGTGTACAGGTATAATACAGACCATCTCAACATCGTCAACAAGCTATTACAGAGCTGCTGCTAACACCATCCTGTAACCAGAATTTAATTGGATTAGGTTTTGGTTATGGGTGGAGGTTAACACCAGGTTGAGGGTTAGGATTAGGATTAGGTTTTGGGTTCAGGAAAAGGCTAGGATTAGGCCTAGGGTGAGGGCTAGGATTGGGTTCTGGGTGGAGGTTAGGGATAAGGTTAGAATTAGTAATAGGGGCAGGACTGGGCTATTCGGGTAGGGAGATTAGGGCTATCTTTTGGGTAGGGGTTAATGCAAGGGGTAAGGATAAGGACTTGGAATAGGGTTAGCTTTTGGATGGAGGTTAAGGTTAGGGTTAGGAGTAGAACCAGGGTTAGGTTTTGGGTTGAGGGTTTGGGTTTAAATCACAGCCAGCATTTTGAGTAGGTTCCGATCTGCGGTTAGGATTAGGACCAGGATTAGGATGTGGTTTTGGGTGGAGGTTAAGGGCCTGAGTCAGGGTTAGAATTAGGTTTTGGTTAGGATCAGACTTGGGGTTAGATTTTGGTTGGCGAAGTTCAGATTTTGCTTATCAAGTCTACCTAATGTGACACATCAGCAATGCTGTTATTATGAACGTAAATAAAGTATGAGCATATGAACAAATACGTCTTTAACAAATGTATTCAAATGCTTCACAACAGCTACTTCAATCATGTGCTGTTTAATGTGTTACTGATACACAGTCAGGTGTTTAGTGATCATCTACAAAAATAAAGTCACCCATAAAAATATGATAATCTATGATCTATAAAACTGGCAAAAAAACTGTTTTGAATTTAGATGGAGGGAAGCAGAGTTCTCCTAATGTTTATTCTGGGAGGCTAACAGTTAAGATTAACTACTTTAGCCTGGCAAGCTTTTGCTATGACTTATTCATAGGCTTTAAAAGGGTGCTATATTACAGGCCCAAAACTAAAAATATGACAGATGCAAATGTTGACACACACACACACACACACACACACACACATACACACACACAGAGCACAGTAATAGAAAAACACCTCAGATTAAAAACTCATTCATTGTACAACTAGTCTTAGGGAGAGAAATATCTGATTGCTGTCAATCTGGCATGTTGCCAACACTGCTATGTGAATACAAGACGGCGATTACAATCATGCTGTACTTTAACCTGCTTAGCTACATAAAATCTCCACCTTCTATTTTACCCTGTGTTATTCCGTGCCCCGGTCTCCTCTAATACGAAGTTACAAGAGAGAAAAATAAGTCTGGTATGTCAAGAGGCTAACCCACAGTGCCTCATTAGACGCAGCACTACTCAAACATGCAAATTACCATAATTGTCTTAACAGCTAATTGGCGGTGGCTCAGCCTTACTCCCACTGCAGATGCTCTGAGTCACCAGACCGGCTTAATCTCCGGCTGCTTTCCAACTGTACACCAATAAAAAAGCATGACAGAACTACTAACACTAAAGACCGCCGCCTCAATCCTGTCCCACCTGGCTTTTCAAGCAAGCGGTCCGCAGCCACAGACACCACAATAAACCACATCTACAGAAACATGTCTCAAAATAATGAAAACTGAGCAAAACGAGCAGCTCTACTAACATCCACTCAACATTTAGCACTGCCCATCCTCGCATACTCAAATCTCACTTTCTGTCAGGTGAGATCGCCCTCTAGCTGCACAGACTACCTTTCATTTCCCATTTTCCTAAGGTAAGCAGGCTAAACCTACGCAGGCCACTGTACAAGCACTTACACAGGATTACCAAGACCTAGCACGAGCACTCAGGCACACTATGCAGTAGATTCACTCTGACAATCTACACTTGACACACAGTCTCTCCAGGACTCCAAGAGAGTCCTCCAAGTGCAGCTGCTAGGGATTCAGGCCAGATGGTGCTGAAAAGGTCCCAAAGAGCATCTGTTCTTCAGGATTCAATGATGGCATGATGAAAAACAGCACCTCGTTCTAGTAAGCTGGATTCCTTTTGCTTTCTATACATCCTCAACACAACAGTATAAAAGTGAATAAAATAAATGTGCGTAACTACAAAACGTCATGCATATGGACATTACGAGCTACATGAAGAACCATGACATCATCAGCAAGCACTGAGTCAATATAACTTTCAGCAGAGGGTGAGCTATATTACCATATTCACCAAGTACCAGGAAATATACATCCCATTATGCCACTACATACAATCATCATCAAAAGAACAGAATCAACCAGCAGGAATGAAACTTGGTGGGTAGGTCTGACATCGTGAAACATGTGAACGAATCAGGTTTTATGCTTGACCACACGTGACATAAGCAAGGACGGGTCTTATTGCTGTACCTGACTGACCCAACAGCCACAACTGCGACATTCAGCGAGCAGTGCCAATGAGTCATTCTGCTAGTGCCAGCGCCATTGGCAGACGGCTGCACCACACCGGACTACATGCAGACAGACCATTACGACGACGACTACAAAAACTACAATGGTGTCGTGCCAGGCTGTAATGGAGTAATTCAGATTAGCAGCGGGTCATCTTCAGTGACGAGTTCCGCTTTTGCCTTGGTGGAGATGACCAACAAATGCATGTGTGGAGGCACCTTGGTCAGGGCCAAGATGTTTGTTGCCACGCATCACCCGTCCAGAAGGCGTCATTCCACCTCCACCTCTACCGCAAAATCTCCAGGAACTGTGTGAGGACGGGATTAGGATCCTCCTAATCACTCTCTGTCTCTGTCTCTCTCATTCCTTCTTTCTCTCCTCTTCTTAGTTAAGCACTAGAATTTCTCCGGAGCGTTCACATCAGAACCCCCAGGCACCTGAGCATCAGCGCCACCGTGGGTCTCCTGCCCTGTTTCATCGCCCAGCATGACCATAACCTTTACACTGACCTGCGTCTGGCTCTGATCATGAACTCTATCTATGGGTCGGCTCCATCTTGCAGTTACTCCCTCCTGGACTAATCAGACTGGATCTAATCAGACTGGATCTAATAGATGTTCTTCTCCTGTTAGTTCTGTCTTTCTCGTCTTATCCGGGTTCAGCCTGAGGAGGTTGGGTTCCGCCCTTGAGCCTGGTTCCTCTCGAGGTTTCTTCCTTACTCAAGAGGCCACTGTTGCCTCTGGCTTGCTCAAGGGGGGCTGTTTTTTCCCCACCCCCCCACCCTCAAATGTCTGTACATTAACTTTGTGTTTTTTTCTTTTCTTTTCTTATATATAACAAACTGATTTTCTGTGAAGCTGCTTTGAGACAACGTTGGTTGTAAAAAGCGCTATACAAATAAACATTGATTGATTGATTAAATAAACATTGAGAATATTTTAGCTACATGGGATGGATCATCACAGAACACCAGACGTCTGGCATGTCGCATTAGCAAACATGGTGGCCCGATGCCATACTGACAGACACTACTTCTGTATGTGTAGTTCAGTAAATGTGGCTCATATCAGTCTAAATTTACCTTTATCTTCCTTCCCAACAGCACTACAATCCCACACTTCCTTCTGGGTGCAGCTGTTCTTTTGATAAGTGTTTACATTGTGGCAATACTCTCAGTTACTTAAAGTAGACTGCCTAGCTGCATTTCATTATAAGGAAAACATTCGAGCATTAGATTTACTGTGAAATGTTGTATAAAATTACAGTAAAGTTCACATTTTTTGGCAAAAATTAATTGCACAGAATTGGTTCTTTGTTTTAACTAACAGAAAAAAACAATTATAATGATGCTGATAGGGAAAATGTCTTGGAGGTTTGGGATATAATTGAATGCCTACATATTAGCACAAAGAACTGCTCAGCTTTAGAGCCTGAGGAAACAAACAAACCACTTACTCGTTTATTCGGAACAGACATAAACCAACCAGCCCCTTCGTTAGGTACAATTCCTCGTTTCCTTGTCTGTTGTATCAGCTCCACTTACCATATAAGAGCATACAGTCCATCTGTTTCTCTGCATACTTTGTTACCACCTTTTAACCTGTTCTCTCAGGACCACCACAGAACAGGTATTACGTGGGCGGGGGATCATTCTCAGCACCGCAGACGCCGAGACTGATGTGTTGGTGGCATGTTAGTATGTGCTGCACTGGTACAAGTGGAGCGGACACCTCGGTGGGCGCTGATGAAAGATTAGAGGATGACCAAAACAAACAAGCTGTGCCGTAACAGATGAGCTTTGACATCTACAAGGGGAAGCAACAAGGCAGGTGTGTCTAACAGGGTGGACAGTGAGTGGGCACAGTGTAAAAAGCCCACCTCTTCCATGTCAGTGTCACTGTAGCGCTGAGAATGACTCACCACCCAAATAATACCTGGTCTGCGGGGGTCCTGTGGGGGACGGCTAGCACACTATGCAGAGAAACTGGACTACAGTCTGCCTACATGGAAAGTGGAGCTGAAAGAAATGGACACGTACTGTAGATACACGGACGTGTTCATAATGCCGTGTCCAGTCAGTGTAACCGTAGTAAAAAATGCTCTCCTGTATCTAGTACCTTAGATAAATAGAGCTAGTCCTGTGCCAAGTTACACACAAACCAAATGCATGAAGGTCATGATACAACACAAAGTCACGAGACAACTAGAGCCTTGGATTGTTCAGTCCGTCTAGAGCAACGGTCTTCAGCCAGTCCTCATGCCCCCAACAGACGGTCTCAAACTCACAATGCATAGGCACAGAACAGAACATGTCTAGGGGGTCCTGAGGACCAGTTTGAAGGCCACTGTTCTAGAGCTACTTAAAATGTGCTGCCATGTCCAGCATGTGCTTCTTTGTGCTGCTGGAAGCAGTAGCTGATTACACAAGCAACTTCCTCTTTCCTCGATGAACAGTCACTCTGAGTTAAGTTGACAAAGTCAAAAGCTGCAGTTAAGTGCCACTGTGACTAGGCACAATCCCACTCTTCTGGCACCGAGCCCTGCAGAGCACAATACAAACGTATCCAACACCTGGGCTAGGTCTAAAAACCCCACAAGCTGAAGCGAAGCGGACTGCAGCTTGAGCTTAGGAGCCATACTGAGCCCATCGCAGGAAATCAATATCACTTTAAACAGTCTCGGAAACAGGGTCCAGATCTATTTAGCAATTAATCTGTTTGTGGAGTGTAGTGACATCAGCGATGCACATTTTCCACAACGCATTGCGAATAATACAGCTCAGCGTGCCAAGCAATTTAACCGTTTTAGAATCAACCAGACAATGACTAAAAGAAACCAAGAAACTGGCATGTAGCCCCAATTTAGCTAATCACACGGGCTAGGAGAACCAAATGGGCCAGTCTTTTGCAATTCTGATATCTTTTCCAAACCCTGTATTGCTCATTTGTGGTTCTGCTGCCAATACAATGGAAACCATTAACTAACTGACAAGCATGTCATCAGGTAAACTATCACTTTTGAAAACAATGATGCACAAACACCATATGAACACCAATATGATAAAAGGTAAACAGTACACTGGACTAATATTAGAATAAAACACAAAACGCGTAACACCAATAACGTCCATTAGTTTATAATACTGTACTGCATTAAGTGTTAAACAAAGTCATTCTGAGTGGTTCACTGCGAAACGGTCCGTTTCTGACTACAGCTGTTCACAGTGGTGGTGATGGGAAGCAGGCACTGTAGAGCTGTATAATAGCTGGTTATGTATAAAAATCTGTTTAGAGTTGTTTTAAACAACACCTTCACCACAGTGAGGATATAACAGAATTACTGGGGCTATGTATTCAGAAATAAAGCCCCTTTAGTGCTTCAGTCCAAGTTACATTTCAGAATACAACTACAGCTTTTGACAAATTTTAGAAGAATATTTTTGGAATATTTACTGAATTAAATAAAAATCTACATATCTTATTTAAATTAAAATAATGCACACATGCTTATTAGCAGTACTTATTAGGGCTAATCTATTTGGGATTTTTCTGACCAATACTGTGACTGTGATTTAAACAGCCACTTTCTTTATTGGCTTGAGGGTTGAATGTAGCCAGTTAACACACCAGACTGTTACCCATGGATGTTTTAATGTACACAGTACAGGGGTCATTTACGACTGGTCTAACTTATCTACAGGAGCCTCACAAGCTTCAATTTTCTCACTTCAAATTTGTTACAGGCACGTGATGCACACAGCTAGCTCTGGTTTTACATGAGCACTCCACCTGTACCTGTCTGCAATAAACGGCTGAACCATGCTCCGGCAAAGACCACAGGACTCGTGAACCCCGTCTCAGTTCACTGCTCGTGAAACGCCTTTTATGATGAAATGAGGGAGTGTAATAACAGAGCTTTCTTTCTAGCAGCACATTGGTGCCATAAAGTCAGTATAACCTGCCTGTTTTAACGTTGGACTCTTTATAGACTGCGCTGGCCAAGAAGTGCAAAATAAACATTTCAGTAAACAACATTACAAAAATAAAAACACTTTTACCAGTCCTGAAACACTTTTACCAGTCCCGAAACACCTTTACCAGTCCCGAAACACTTTTACCAGTCCTGAAACACCTTTACCAGCCTAAACGCTTTTACTAGTGCCGAAACACTTTAACCAGTCCCGAAACGCCTTTACCAGTCCCGAAACACCTTTACCAGTCCCGAAACGCCTTTACCAGTCCCGAAACGCCTTTACCCAGTCCCGAAACGCCTTTACCAGTCCCGAAACGCTGTTACCAGTCCCGAAACCCTGTTACCAGTCCCGAAACGCTGTTACCAGTCCCGAAACGCTGTTACCAGTCCCGAAACACTGTTACCAGTCCCGAAACGCCTTTACCCAGTCCCGAAACACCTTTACCAGTCCCGAAACGCCTTTACCCAGTCCCGAAACGCCTTTACCAGTCCCGAAACACTTTTACCAGTCCCGAAACGCCTTTACCAGTCCCGAAACACTTTTACCAGTCCCGAAACGCCTGTTTACCATCCCCGAAACACCTTTACCCTGTTTACCAGTCCCGAAACGCCTTTACCAGTCCCGAAACCCTGTTACCAGTCCCGAAACGCTTTTACCAGTCCCGAAACCCTGTTACCAGTCCTGAAACCCTGTTACCAGTCCCGAAACACTTTTACCAGTCCCGAAACCCTGTTACCAATCCCGAAACACTTTTACCAGTCCCGAAACACCTTTACCAGTCCCGAAACGCCTTTACCAGTCCCGAAACGCCTTTACCCAGTCCCGAAACGCCTTTACCCAGTCCCGAAACACCTTTACCAGTCCCGAAACGCCTTTACCCAGTCCCGAAACGCCTTTACCCAGTCCCGAAACGCCTTTACCCAGTCCCGAAACGCCTTTACCAGCCCCGAAACGCCTTTACCACCAGTCACGAACGCCTTTACCAGTCCCGAAAACGCCTTTTACCAGTCCCGAAACGCGCTGTTACCAGTCCCGAAACGCCTGTTACCAGCCCCGTCCCTGTTACCAGTCCCGAAACGCTGTTACCAGTCCCGAAACGCTGGTACCAGTCCCGAAACGCCTTTACCAGTCCCGAAACACCTTTACCAGTCCCGAAACGCCTTTACCAGTCCCGAAACGCTGTTACCAGTCCCGAAACGCTGTTACCAGTCCCGAAACGCTGTTACCAGTCCCGAAACACCTTTACCAGTCCCGAAACGCTGTTACCAGTCCCGAAACGCTGGTACCAGTCCCGAAACGCTGGTACCAGTCCCGAAACGCTGTTACCAGTCCCGAAACGCTGTTACCAGTCCCGAAACGCTGTTACCAGTCCCGAAACGCTGTTACCAGTCCCGAAACGCTGTTACCAGTCCCGAAACGCTGTTACCAGTCCCGAAACCCTGTTACCAGTCCCGAAACGCTGTTACCAGTCCCGAAACGCTGTTACCAGTCCCGAAACCCTGTTACCAGTCCCGAAACGCTGTTACCAGTCCCGAAACGCTGTTACCAGTCCCGAAACACCTTTACCAGTCCCGAAACACCTTTACCAGTCCCGAAACACCTTTACCAGCCCAAACGCTTTTACTAGTGCCGAAACGCCTTTACCAGTCCCGAAACACCTTTACCAGTCCCGAAACACCTTCACCTTTTGGAAAAATTGGGCCTAACATGCAGGAAGTGCTTGTTGCTGACCCCTGTTTCGCAGTGGGATGGTGACAATGCTAAAGCAGGCTTTGTCCATTTGTGCACACTTCTGTTTTTCCGGTGGACAGTATTTAGAGTTTTAAAAAACACAGACGGAAGAAAGAGCCAAGCAGGCAACTCTAAACCCAAGAGCTGTAAAAAATGGACTAGCTAACTGGTTATCCACTAGAGCTAGCATTACAACCTGCTTACTTTCATTAACATTGCTAACTGCAAGTGGCTTAGACGTCGCCTGTTCGTCTCTTACTTCCACCCACTCTATCAACGTGAAACAGTTTGATTGACACAACAAGCCCTTCCTGTGCGTTAGACCTACCCTCTCCGTCAGAATTCACTGTTTGTAAAAGTGTTTTGGTACTGGTAAAAGTATTTCATGTCTTATAAAATTGTTTTTATTTTTGTAATTTTGTTTTTTGAAACTGTTCCAACTGAAACTGTTGCACTTCTTGGCCACAGTAATAGACTCCCATGTTGTTCCTGCAGCATGAGCGGATGTCAAAAAACGACAGAGGAGCCATAAAAGAATAGAGAAGATGTGCGTTTGATTTTAGCTCATGGATTGCAGAGTGTATCTGCCTAAGCATCAGCGACCTGTTTAAACTCCATCTAAAAATTTAGAAGCAGATATCAGGTAAGGGTTACCATTCCTGCTGATGACGACAGCGCTAATCCAAAAGCCCATTGAGTGGATTCAGTGTAGTTCAGCTGTTTCACTAAAAGAAACAAAACTAGAGACACCTCGAGACCACAAAGCTACTGATGCTGTGCTCTTACTGTTACTGTGATTTAATCATCTACCCTAGTCCTCATCTACCCATCACATTTCTATGACGTATTTTCCTTTTTCCTCCATGTTTTAACATATCTGCCCATTTTGGTTTCCGTGGCTGAGCCAATATCTCACCTTGTTTTCAGGCCTTAATTTTCTTAATAAAAACTAGTTATTGTTTTCCTCTATTCTAAGTTATATACAGGTGGGCCCTGGGATAGAAAATAACCCCAGCTCAACCCTTTCATATCACATTGCCTTTAATGGCTTTGTTTACATCTTAATCAGCAAGTTTTTAAGACATCTGGAAAAACCTGTGAAATTCCCTTTTCGGCAGACCATCTTCTGTCGCTCACATCATCCAGACATTGACGAATACCACACAAGACTTTCATGCATGACTCACCTTGCTAGGGATCCTGAAGCTCTCCACAGGGCTCATATCCGCCATGCTCTCTTGAGGGCTTTTCAGGCCCTGCCAGAACAAAAACATAAAATGTGAAGTGCTATCCAAATCCAACAAACCCAACATGGCATTGCAGCACAACAATCAAGATGACAGGAAAAGAACAGCACAGACAGCATGGGGTTTATACATGAACCTATAATGGCACTTCTCTCTGGAAGAGGACTCAGGACCATCAAAGCCAGCACAACAAAACACACCAACAGCTTACAGTGTTCAGTTTTACTAATCTCATTATATCATTCTGTAATATTCTGTCTTAACAGCTTTTCTGATATATGTCTGCTCAGACTTGCACACATATAGACTATCCATACACTGATCAGCCATAACATTAAAATCACATCCCGGTGGTCTTCATCTGACCACCACAGAGTAGGTTTTTATTATGCGGTTGGTGGATCATCCTCAGCACTGCAGTGACACTGACATGGCAGTGGTGTGTTAGTGTGTGCTATGCTAGTGTGAGTGGATCAGACACAGCAGTAATGCTGGACACCTCAGTGTCACTGCTGGACTGAGAATCCTCCACTAACTAAAACTATTCAGCTAACAGTGTCCTGTTGCCAGCGTCCGGCCTGTGGACAGCGTACAGCCTGTGGACAGCGCACGGCCTGTGGACAGCGTACGGCCTGTGGACAGCGTACGGCCTGTGGACAGCGTACGGCCTGTGGACAGCGTACGGCCTGTGGACAGCGTACGGCCTGTGGACAGCGTACGGCCTGTGGACAGCGTACGGCCTGTGGACAGCGTACGGCCTGTGGACAGCGTCCTGCATCCACTAATGAAGGACTAGAGGATGACCAACACAAACTGTGCAGCCCCAGATGAGCTATGGTCTCTGACTGTATATCTACACAAGTGATCTGCAAGGTAGGAGTGTCTAATAGAGTGGACAGTGAGTGGATCCACTCACACCAGCACAACACACACTAACACACCACCACCACGTCAGTGTCACTGCAGTGCTGAGAATGATCCACCACCCAAGTATGACCTGCTCTGTGGTGGTCCTGTACAGAGTGTACAGAGTGATAGAAAGGGAATCAGATGGACTACAGTCTGTAATCGCAGAACTACAAAGTACCCCTAGGCCTATATGGTACAAAGAGCTGATGAAATTGACACTGAGTGCAGACACAAGGAGGTGGTTTCAATGGTCGGCATAAAAGTACAGATATTTACATACCTATTATTTGTATTCTTTATTCTATGTATTGTGTTTTACTGTCCATTCTCTTGAGAAATATTTGTTCACAGTTTGTGTGCTTGTCTAGTCTGTTCAGTATGTCATACATGTTTGACCCACTAAGACTAATTTCTTGTATGTGTAACACACTTGGCCAAATAAATAGGTTCTGGCTCTGATACTGTTTACAGACACACAGGCTGCTGGGCCAGAGACTGTACACATAGTACTATACTATACTACAGGACCGAATTCACTCCTAATGGAGTGACACCATTGTTGGCATACTATGTAGTATGTTGTTTGAGACCCTTTGTATGAACACTGTACATCATTACTGATACACTGCTAGTTGAATACAACGCGAGCTCCTGAATCAGGATGCCTGTCAGCGCCTGTCAGAGCCAGGCATCCTCCTCCTCCTCCCCACCGTCTTGCTTACTAACGCTGTTTAATTGTTTGCCATTTATGTCCGCCTCTGACAGACATTAAGGAGTCTTGTCCACATCTACAAACACTATTTAGAATTGTGTCACTTCAGTCGCCCCTGTTATTGCTCAGATTTGTAACCTAGCTTCTTAGTCGGTGTCTCGCTACTATTAGCCTCGTATGTTTACCACTATGCTAGCTGTACTTCCGGACTTCTCACACCTTTAACCTCCACAGACAAACATACCGGGCTATGAACCCTCATCACTCACCTGTCGGGACATTAGAGACTTGATTTTCTGCATTTTGAAGCACAATAAAGGTGTAAATCCTGCAAGCTACAGTTACTAGGACGCTAATGTGTTTCAAAGAGCGACTCAGTTGCTGCTCTGCGAGACAGCTGCCATGTTTATTTTTGATCACGTGACCAGGCACTGAGCGGTTCTGGGATATGTAGTTTATCGAGGTGCGATAATAGTAAAACTGGAATGTTCTCGGCTATCAGAGCTTTTACTAGCAATCCCAATATATATTTAAAGTAGATTTAGGATAATGTTTTTCTAAAATATGTCAAATATACATATATATATATATATGATTTTTGAAACTGAAATTGTTTATTATCTTTTGTGACATAAATTGGCATACATATTATTAACGATGATAATCATAGAACATTCCAATTCCATCTCCCACCCGATTCCCCCCGAAACCCCTGCCTCCCAGGATGTATTGACAGGTAACATAAGTTTACATTAAAGGCAGCGTAAAGTAAATAAATCAAATGAGTTCATTAAATTCCACAATTTGGAATGACCTCTTTCTGGCATTAATGGTTTTTGACACATGCATGATAGCAACTGAAAACTCTAAAGATATAACATTAAGTCTTTAAGCCTTGAATTATATTTATTTCTTAATGTTTAATCAGCTGCACCTATTGGGAGACTGGGCCCAAATGTTTGTATTCAGCAGTCCGAGCATTGGCGAGGTCAGACCTTGATGTCGGATGATTAGTTCTAGATCACTTCAGCTCATCCCAAAGGTGATAGTCAATGCTCCATCAATCCAGAGAGTGCAGTTGCAGTGCTAAGCAGCCCAGTGCTGGGGGATTTATACACTTTTAGCTGGTGCTTGCTATTGGACATGGAAACCTTATGTGTATCCTGTGCAGGTGAAATCATTAATAAGAAGGGGTGTCCACATAAAGTGTATGAATCATTACATTTGTGTATCAGTCTTGTGTATGCATCATATCTCTCCACGCTCAGTGCAGGACATAGCTTGGCTTTTCATCTGTGATGTGTTGCAAAAGCTGAATCACCTGTCTGGTCTGGTGTATGCTCTCAGATTGTTCTGATATCTGATATTCTGATGAACACAAAACACTCAGGGTGCCATTTGTTTGTAATGAACTGTGCTGATAGATTAAGATGTGCTTTGGAAAAATCAACAGTTGCTGCTATACACCACACCACCCACAGAGGGCAGCAGATTTTAAAAGGAGAGAGTACTTAGTGAAAAGCTGAGCTATATGTCATTATATCAGGGGAGAGGCTGGGGTTGTGAGGACTCTCTTTAGGCTCTCTGAGAAGAAATATTTCATTCTCAATATTCCATTTCCAAGCATGATGATATCATAGAATTTTAAGATTTTTACGTGTGATATACAGCAGGGGTTCTTGATCTTTCCGACCCAAAGCCCACCTGTTTATTACCACACACTGTTTATTGTAGCTGATGGGTCAGTCAGATGGTCCCCCTTGCTTATGTCACAGCTTAGCGGCCCACAGGATAAATACGGTTTTCTGACACTGTTGACACTGAAAATATGACGATGAGGTCCTGATAAAGATCACATCACCTATTTGAGTTACAGAAACCAAAGTATGTAGTCATAGTATGGGACTAGGAATGTAAAAGGTATATGTAGATTGTGATGATGATTTGAAAAATGTTTGATTGTTTATAATTATTTAAATTATTAAGTTCATATTTTTCTGCAAAGTGACATCACCAGTCCACTACAACCTACAGTCTCCCTCATAGTACAAGCCTGTGGACCCTCTTATGGGGCACTTCACAGCCCACTGGTGGTCCCTGGACCACAGGTTGAGAAACCCTGATATGAAGTACAGTTGTAGTACAGTGGCGGTGTTTTTCCATTTTACATGTTTACATGTGCAACTGTGCATAAAGTCCACCACACCAGACCCTCCTTGGGACCTGTCCTTCTCTAGATCCGTGTCCCACCTCTGAGAAGGTCCTCTCATTGCCACATCTTCTGCTAAATTCTGACATCGTCGTAGCATGCTGATATGCAGAAAAACCACTAGGTAAGGTTCAAACCCATAACCAAGAGGTAAATACAGAGTTCTGGAGTGTCTGGCAACCCTCGTAATTAACCTTTGGGACCCTCTGAATGTCTTGGAATGAAAGTTTTTGTGTAGTGGGCGTGGTACGTATTATGGCACTATGGGGTCTGTTAGGGTACGAAACAGTCGCTCTGAATCGAAAAACTTTCTGTGGATTTGGTGGAAAGACTGAAGTATTACTCGTTTCACAGACCAAAGACAAATGAGGGGATGTGTAATTCATTTTGTGGAAGCAGCAAAGAGCTTTTACAGAAGAAGAGCTGTTAAACCGATCATTTAGCTGCCACTGAAGCTGGCATCGGCATCGCAGTGATGAATGAGTTACCAGTCAGCCAGTGCTGGCATACATGGGACCTTCCTCCCACCCAAAACCCCCTAGATTGGTCTAATGTTCACAACGGAGACTGAAAAACAATTTTAACACACAAAAAACTCGCTTCTTTTAATCAGCAGTTACAGATACAGTACATTAATAAATTACATTACATTAAAAGGGTCTAAAGAATCCTTCAGTTCCACCATATATACACTCACCACCAAGTGAACAGCTGCTGTGTGGGACTGCAGGGCTGCTGGGAAGGAAGATAAAGGTTACCAGGAACAATAAATGATGATACATTTGGACTGATATGGGTAATATCTATCGAGCTACACATACAGAAGCGATATCTCTCAGTGTGGCGTCAGGCCACTAACGTGCTGCCAGACATCTCAGCATGTAGGAGTAGAGGTTCCTAATGGTCAGTGGAGAACAGTAGTAGTAAATGTAGTAAGTCACTGTACTTAAGTAGTTTTTCGTGTGTCTGTAATTTAGTTTGTAACATTAGTATTTCCATTTTGGGTGTTTTTACTTAAACTTTACTACATTTCAAATTTTTAAATTCTACAGTTTACTCCACTACAGTATGCGAAATGTGTCCTTCGTTTATGTGCATGTAAAAAAAGGGGTGCAATATAACAAAGGAAAACTAATTTGTGAACCTGTGTTCAGAGTTATTTTATAGTTCTAGCTAACAGAACCTGTTCTCCTTCAGGGTTTTCTGCTTGTGATCACTTATATGGACATCAGTGTCAGACTAATGAATGAGCTTCTATTAAAGACTGGTGGACTGCTCGTTCTGTCACAGTTTCCACTGTGCTTGCTTACGACTGAGTGAGAAACTTGAATCATTCGCATGCCTCACGATATCAAACCTGCCCACGCACACACACACGCACACACACATGCACTCACACACACTCACAAACACACACACACACACACACAAACACACACACACACACATGCACACACACACACTCACAAACACACACACACACACACACAAACACACACACATTGCTCCGGGAAGTGTTTACGGCAAACACGCCTGCGGAAGCAGCGACCTGCTGGTGGACTTGTTGACTTGTTTAGAAAGCACTCTTCCTAGAGAAAATTCGGTGAACTGAGAGCGGCATGGTTTCGATGCGATAGTGGGTGCTTAGTTCCTGGTTAAATAAGTGACTGGCACTGGGGCTAATTTCCCTGCCAAATGAAGGAGCGGTAGGGCCTCCAGACAGTGGAGTTGACGGTGTAATTCCTCTGCTCCTCCTGCAAAGCACACACTGAACAGATGGTCTCCCACCATAAAACCTGCTCACATAAAGCCATTATCCTGTCAGTACCAGTCATTTTTATGACTCAGGTCCACCAAACAACCTCCTATACTGATGTTCCTTCAGGGTCCTGGTTGGCACGCTTTATCCACTCATTAGAAATGAAAGGATTGTCAGTTGATCACTTGCCGCAGGGACACGGGCAGCCGGAATTGTTATTCAAATGAATAATTATGCAAGTTTTTCAACTAAAAGGCAGAATTAGCAAAGCCTCTGGGTCAACAGCCTTATCTCAAAATGTAGGATCTTCTACTGTTAGCTTCCATGACCCAAGAGTAGCTGGTACTAAAGCTGTTTGTTATGCTCATTAAAACTGAACTAAACTGCTGTGCAATAATAAACGATGTCAGTCATGTGGAACTCCTAATACTTCTTTCCAACCTTTCAGAATAACTTGGCCAATTCAGCCTCTGCAGAACCACATCTGGTTCAGTTCTGCTGTAGGTGTACGTGACATAAATCAGAACTGGAGTACCAGTTCATGGGAAGTAAACAGTGACAGCTCATATGTCATTGCCATGCAAAGAACAAGCTTGTCCAAAACGTCAACTTTACGGGAGAGGGCAAAAACCTTATTTAATTAGAAGTCAATGGAACCAGACGTTTTCCCAAGCAATTTTAGACCAAATTTTGTTGGTCCTTTCCTCAAGAAATTTCCACACAGTGTTCACCTTTACAGTGTTTGGTGGCTTTGATGTGGTGTTAAGGACAATCATTGTAGCGCTCTGTGTGCATGTAATTGGCCAATGGCACTGGCACTAACAGGATGAGTCACGAAGGGCATCACTGCTCAGTGAATATCTGCAATTGTGGCACTAGACCAGCGTAACCGGGATTAACCCTACTTAGACCAGCAAGGAACAGGGGTATAGAAGTCAGTTATGTGATGGTCAATGTTGACTAATTGCTGATGACATTGTGGACAAAGCCCATGGGACAAAGGAATCTGCCAACAGGTCAGTAGAGCATGATGTGCCCTTTCCACTCGAGGTTTGGAAAGCCAGAGAAATTTCAAAGGATGCAGGTTGGCAAAAGCAAAAGAAACCAGCTTCGTAAATTACAGGGTAATATGGCGTCAAGCTTCCTCTCCAACCACACAAGGCTTTTTACTAAAGTCCTCAGGAAACCGGAGATCCAGACCCTGAAATCAGTAGTCCTCTCACCTGTTGTCTTCTCTGAGGCATTGTTGTTAGCGTCATAATCACGTTGTTGGTGTCATCATAGAGCAGTAAAGCCAGTAAGTCGACTGGTCTGTGCAGCTACTAGCGTGCTGGTTGGTTCTGATGTTGTTCAGCAGGGATGTAAAACTTTTCTTACCACTTGTTTACCAAATATGACCACCACCGCAATTATTTCTGCTAGCCAGATACCTAATCTTTCACCAGCGCTGCAGTAATGCTAATAGGTATCAGTGCTATCCATGCTAACCACCATGAGGGCTCACTTTCCCACAAGGTTTAATGTTACTTACACACAAGGGTCAGGTGTCTGTGTGCTCAAAGAATTGGACCTATTCTGTCCATCTGTTCATCCTGGTAAGGTTTTCTTTCTCCTTCTCTCTCGAGATCTATCTATCTATCTATCTATCTATCTATCTATCTATCTATCTATCTATCTATCTATCTATCTATCTATCTATCTATCTATCTGTCTATCTATCTATATGTATATATATATAAATATATATGGAGAGAGAGAGAGACAGAGAGAGAGAGAGAGAGAGAGAGAGATATGTTCTATCTGCAGGCGTTTGTGGTGGGTTGAGGAGGTGGGTAATGTACTCCTCCACACATTAATGGAGATCTTGCACATCCTGTCTTTTATCTTCAGGTTTGAGAAATAAGCTACAATTCCCCTTTTCCTCTAAATATGGGCCAGTTTAGAGAGATAGAGAGATAGAGGCTAGTAAACCTGTTTACTATAGCGCCACCATGAGGCAAACCAGTTCTGCACCTCTGGGTAGAACAGACTAAACAATACTTTAAATTGATTCCATTAAACACAGCACATCGTCAACATGAGACCCCTAGAATTTCAGGGGATCCAAGACTCTAAAGCGGATCTAAGGGGTTTAAAACTGGTCCCTAAATCCCAACAAATACCATTTATTTTGCACCTTGGCTAAGCCCTCAAAATCGCTTTATCAAACAGCCAGTGTTCTTCCCATGTTTGAGCATTTTTCACAGCTGAATTTGAGGGGAGAACGAAACTCTGTAATGTCTGAATATTATCTAAGTTTGCCCAATGACAAATCTGAAGAACTTTCAAACTAATTTAGAACAATTATTAAGTAAGTTTACACCTTTTCCAACATTGTATCAAATGTTTTGCTCACTGCTTGGCAGCAAGTTAAAAAATAAAAAGGAAAAGAATGTAAAAATAAAAAATTATTAATAATAACACAAAGGAGTAGCTTTATATTTTCTTCCAATGTGTAACTGTACAAAAGTTCATCATTTTCTTCGCATTTTCTTAGTTTCGGGGCATGAATGGGTTAAATCAGCTCGATTAGATGTAATTTCACACATGCAGTAAAAATGCACAGACTACAACTAAACACACTCATGCTCACATGTCGTGACTCAAGCGAGGAGTGAGCCCAGCTGGAGTCCAGTGCTGAGCCTTCTGTCGCTTCACTTGTCCAGACTGCTGACGCCACAGTTTCACTAAGTAATCAAATCCAAGAAAATCAGTGCACAACTGCTATTAATCTTTATTGTCAAAATAGAGCGTGTTTTATAAACTGTAAATAGTCTCAAAGTAGGTTTACAACAGAAACCCATTCATGCTTCACCATCTGCTTCAATGCAATATAAAGTACAACAGTCTTATTTCTATGACATACAATACCACAGGATACGATGTCATTGCGGTGTGCAAAAATATAGTATTAGAATACAAAATTGCATACTATTTACATTCATATTTCAGGCAAAGCAATGCGAAAAGGCAAGGCTGCATTTCAGTGTATGACTGCATGAATACATAAATACTCTTGGGTATCAGTGTAGTTGGTAGCACTGTGCACAAATCAAAGACTTGCTTATATAACTTCCACTGTACATAAATAATTATGTACAAGACATTTGGAGATCATTTCTCAGTAGATAAGATCATTTCTCATGTGGGGGAAACTCTACAGCTGAGATGATATATGGATGGATGGCTCTAGATGTCATACGCATGGATGGTTCTAAATTAAGTCATTTCTAATTAACCCTTTAAAAAAATACAGAAATAAAAGATTACCTGAAGAAAACGGAGGCTGTAATAAAGGCAAAGAGTCAACACACTTAATGCCTAAATATTATAGAATATTTAAAGTTGCAATAAATAAGATTTGTAGAGTAAAAAATTCCAAAATTAACAAAAATTATCAACGGAATCCGAAGAAATAAGCATTTTGATAACGTGTTAAAGGCTTCTATGTATCCTATTGGAGGGCTATCTGTTTCGCAATACCACTTCCCACCTCAAGAGGTGATAGCGAGGCACTGTAACATTGAATTGAACCAGTTCAACATGAGAGGATGAAGAAGTAGCACTGCTGTCCTGACAGCGTATTCTAACCTATTCCCACTCACGTTGAAGGTGCTGCTCCTGTTAGACCATTTAAGGACAAGTAGCCGATAAAAGTAAGAGTAAACACAATGATGGCTGAAGCTTCTGGCAAGCGACTGCTGCTGCTCGCCTTCAGTAAGAAACCACGTTCAGTAAACAAATAAAAATGATATGAATAAAAGCTAAACAAGAGTTAATATCGCCGCTGCTTTCCACCGCTGGAGCATTCTTGGTGAGTAAAGGGATGAAATTTGAGGCTGACCCTGCAATGCTTTTTCTAGACTGGTAAAGAGTGAAGAAGGAGGAGGAGGGACCCTGCATTTCCTTGTTTCTTATTACAATAGGGGGCGGACACCATAACTTTCTGATCACATGCTGCCCTCTATTTGTTTGGAGTATGAATTTGACAAGTTGCACCATCTTACACATTGCTCCTTTAATCGACTGAGGACGTGTAATGTCCATACCCAGAAATTAAGGATGATCTTTGACTTTTGCACAGTGCTGTATATTCAAATAATGAACTCACACGATCATTCCTGTAATGCTTTTTCATACAGTCATTACTAATACCACCACTGAAGCAGAAAGTCAGTGCTGTTGCGAGTGTGTAAAGCCTTTGACAAAGAAAAATGACTATAACAAAACAAACATACTCTATATACAGAACTTTGAGGACCCTTGTGAAATAAATAAATATCAGTAATAAAGAAAACGATTAGGATTCTGTCAAAATCTTAATGAGCACAATCAAATTCCACTGACTTTAGGAAGAAATAAAGAAGGGATGGCATTAACCAGCATGCCCACAAGAGAAATGGCCAATATAAGGTTTTCTGTAGGAACACTATTGAGTCCAGCCCGCGTGTGTTAGACCAGCTCACTTCAGTAGACTGAGCGTGGGAGTTTCAGGAACATGTCTGATGACATCATAGATGGTGGTATGCAAATCTTTGACAGAGTCGAGCCGCGCCAGAGATCTGCATGAGGCCTGGGGAAAGAAAAGAGAGCACATCACAGCTAAGCCTGTGGAAAAACAACTCGACAGAAACACACTGGAGGCTTTATTTGGGCTAGCTCACTCACATGGTTCGACTCCATTTTCCCAGGTAAGGAGACAAACTCGTAGATGCCGAAGTCTTCAGTAGCGTCCTCGTGACCTACCAGGACGGGACAATGGTTACATGATGACCTACATGGATGAAGTACTGTATGTGCTGTCACTACATGAGGCTACCCAAAAGGATTATACTGATGCGTGACAATAAATAGGTTTTAGAGGAATTGTATACAATATGTTGAATAACAATTTGGATTTGGAAATTGGATAAAGACAAGCTACACACAGGAAGTGGCTGTTTGTCTTTAGCCTCCTAAGACACAGACTTGCTTGGTGTGCAATTTTAATTTCACTTATTGTGATTAGTAGGGACTATGTACAGGAAGTTGTTTTGGCAAAAAACTATGTCCTCATATGAGGCCAAAAGGTCAACGTTTCAAAAAGTATCATGGTAGTTGTCCTCATATGAGGACGCTAGGGTCTCAGGAGGTTATATATAAAATTCTTTCGTTTGAAAGGAAGCCATAACAGCTATAAAGTATGGGTTATTCATTTTCTGTGCCTGAAAAAAAGCATTACTATGAAAAGGAGACAGATAAAGAAGATGTAAACCCCATAACTGGCCATCTGAGACATGGAGGACTGATGAGTCTAAATCAGAGAGCTTTGGAAGTGACAGAAGTCAGTGCGGACAGACCATCCCACAAACATCAACATCACTGAATGTGTTTATGAGAATGCAACCAACTTCTAAAACTGAACTTTGGAGATTTACAAAGGGGCTCTGTGAAAGCCTGAAAGCAAGTCCCTTAAAAAACGGAAGCTGTATAAAAAGGCAGATGGTGGACACACTAAAGGCTGAAAGTTTAGTTTAGGTTTCTGCATCATTTTCTATTAAATATACAGAAAACGTTCTCACTTTCTTATAATTGGCATTCGCCTGTAAGCACTGTCCTGCTGAAACAAGCAAGCCTTTATCTGAAGAAGACGTCATCTGGATGGCAGCACATGTTGCTCCAATTCATATTCATAGTTACCATTCAGCATTAATGGTGAACTTACAGACGTGCAAACCACCCAAGGCATTGGTGCTAATGCCCCACCACCACCATCACAGACACTGGCTTTGGAACTGGAGTCTATGCTGCATCCAGCATTTCTAAAATAGGACACTTCTCCACCTTGCCTAAGTCCATCATCTTAAATACGTCCTTCGCCACAGAATATATATGGCTTCTTCTTTGCATGGTAGAGTTATGACTGGTAGTGTTTGTGGATGAGGTGACGATGGGTTTCACTGATGATTTGCATTTTGTTTCTATTTGTATTAGTATTGGTATGAATATGCAAACACTGTTAAAGTTTCAAACCATGCTGGTCACTCAGCAGCTGCAGGTGAGCTAACCAAACTTCTGATATAATATTCATTCAACTTCTGAGTCGGGCTTGCAGGCGGTGCTGGACCTTATCCCGTTGCTCATAGGCGGAAACCAAGAAACACCTTGGACTGTCCATCACAGGACATTTCATATTTAATTCACAATCACACAAAACAACCAAGTTAACCTCACCGAGATTAGTAATTAAAGATTAGTCACCTGTGACTGAAACATATCTAATAGCGTATAATACCTCCATGAGCATAAATAACAGCTGTGATTTGATTTGTTGTGGTGGGGACAAGTTTCTGGATGTAGACCACATCAATGTTCAGTCACTTCTGCATCAAAGAATTGTGCAGTTGGGTCAAATTTGGTGGATGCCTTCCCTGGCACAATTCTGAGGAGAATCCCCTGTAGACTGGGATATTAGCCACTGCTGGTAGACCCGTATGACCGTACGCCTCCATACACCTGCAAATTCAGCTACTTCCTTCACGCTATGGTCTTTGGCCACGCCCACATGCGCATTTAGCCAATCATTAACATCTGCTCTGGAGCCACACATAGAACGAGACATTCCCTGCACTGTACCATCTCTTCTCAATCTATGGATCCCATCACTCACACCCCATAGGTATTTATAACCTCATCATCCTTGTGCAGCGCCATCTGCAGGAGCCTGAAGTTACTACCACATGAAACACACTTAAACATGCATCCCATAGAAAGGCACCATGACTGCTTTGATCTGCATGCTAATTAAATGGAAAATGCTATTTAATGCTGTTTATTGTTATTTCTGAGAGATAATTTAAAACTGTATCTGTCAGCCTGTCACCACTTCTTTACTAGTCTTTGTCTTTCAGCACTTGCTCTCAGCATGCACTACCATCGAAACAATCAATAGCCCTGAACTACGGCTGTACTCTGTAAGCCAAGTGTGGACGAGGGACTAAACAGATGTCTGCATGTTTCAGCAAACAAAAAAAATACATTTGTGCAACAGGTGACTGAAACCAGCCGGGGATAATTATGGTAATTGTTTTGAGCTGATAGGAGGGCCGCAGTTTGTTTGAGCAGAGGCTATGTACACAGCGCTGCTTGACGACAACGCAGCAGTCACATTAGAGCATAAACCATGCGGGAGACTCACCTGAGCGATGCAGTCCTTTCTGCTCTGGCAGAGGCCTGGAGGGGAGGGGCCAAATCAGATGTTATTTAACCACAAACGGAAGGTAAACATTTATGTCGGGAAATATTTGTTCAAGCCTTTTTCTTCTTACCTGCTATAGATCTTCATCAGTACTGTAGAAGCAAAAACATAGATCTGATTAAATACGACCAGGCACCGATGCAGGATGCGGTTATTGACAGTATAATTGTCGCTGTTTGTCCTCAGCGGTTTCGATGATCTGAACCATTACTGATAAGCACCAGAACTTCCTTTTCCCAGAAACTCCAGATGATTTGGATAAAACCTGTGTTTCCAAACTTGCTCTCGACTATAGTCAAATCAATGAATACATTTGATTACATATCAATTCTGGAATGGCGTCAGTGTCACCCGGCCCTGTTTGAAACATGTTGACTTCATGTAACAGCTAAAAAGCATGAAAAGCATCTTCACCTCTTTTCGGATGGCATGTCTTCCTGAGGAACACAAACAGCATGCAGAGGATGATGAGCAGCGAGGAGATGGTGATGGCAGCTAAAGGAGACACTGCGCTTTCCCCCTGCAGCTTTTCACTTCCTGCGAACAGTTAGCAGAGAGATATTAGGACTATTACAGTGCATGCTACATAACACAGCTGTCAAATGAAAGTGGTTATCAGTTTAATAAGACTTATTATGATGATTCTTCCTGAAGCAAGCTCACCCAACTCTTTATTAAGAATAAGAATTGTATCTAGACTCATTGTTCATTATATCAGCCCCACGTACCCTATAGGTGCACATTGTAGCTCTACAATTACAGGCTGCAGTCCATCTGTTTCTCTGCATACTTTATTACCCTCTTCTTCAATGGTCAGGAGGCCCCCCAGGACCCCCACAGAGCAGGCATTACGTGGGTGGTGGATCATCCTCAGCACTGCAGTGACACTGAGTTGGTGGTGGTGTGTTAGAGTGTGTTGAGCTGGTCTCAGTGGATCAGACACAGCAGTTTTTACACACCTCACTGTCACTGCTAGACTGAGAATAGCCCACCAGCCAAAACCGTCCAGCCCACAGCCTCCGGTGACCATTGATGAAGGATTAGAGGATGACCAGCACTGCACTGTGCAGCAGCAGATGAGCTAAGTCTCACCTTTACATTTACAAGGTGGACCAGCAAGGTAGGAGCGTCTATTAGAGTGGACAGTGAGTGGACACAGTGTTTAAGCACTCCAGCAGCACTGCTGTGTCTGATCCACTCACACCAGCACAACACACACCAACACACCACCACCACATCAGTGTCACTGAAGTGCTGAAAATGATGCACCACCCACAAAATACGTGCTCTAGGGTGGTCCTGTGGGGGTCCTGACCTTTGAAGAACAGTGTGAAAGGGTTAATAAAGCTTACAGAGAAACAAATGGGCTACGATCTGGAATTGTAAAGCTACGAAGTGCACCTAAGGGGTGAGTGGAGCTGACAGAGTGGACAATGAGTGTAGAAACAAGCAGGTGTAATGAATAAACTGTTAGTTCGAGTATATGTGGTCAGTTTTTGGCCAAGACAAACTCTTGGGCTATTCAGTCAATCATAAAAATCCAGTAATGTACTTTAGGGAGTTTATGGTGCTGTGCAATATGTTACAGTATCGCACGTTCCCACTAATGTAGCATCTTCTCTGTAGAGAACGCGTCACTCATTTTCACTTACAAAATCAACACAGCATGGACCACGGTCAGGCGTGAGGGCTGCATATGACTGTATGTAACATAGGAATACAGAACTGACTGAGTCAGTGTCCAGGGGACTCCAGGGGCCTTAGACCACAAAGCCTGAGGCCTCTGGCCTTTATACGACCATGCCACCGCCTGCATATCACTGCGGTTTGAACAAAACCTTGTATCTCCACCATGTAAGAGCTGAAACCATGTATCATTTTTGACAATATATACTATCGTCAAAAGACAAATTGCAAAAATAGCTGCACCCTGAAAGAATAAACCGACAGGAATGAAACTTGGTAGGAAGGTTTGACGTTGTGAGACATGCTAATGATTCACAAAGTCTCATGAAGTTCACAGTCGGCCGTGCATGTGATGTAAGCAAGGATGGGCCTTATTGCTGTACCTGACTGACCCAACAGCCATGACGGCAGACTTCAGTGAGCAGTGATGCCTCCATGAGTCATCCTCTCAGTGCCAGCAACATTGGCAGATGGCTGCACAACGCAGGACTACATGCACATAGACCGTTACAACAACTGTCCTGAACACCATTTCATCCTGCGGGTCATCTTCAGTGACAAGACCCTCTTGTCTTGGTGGAGACGACCAGCGAATCTGAGGTATAACTAGAACGTCATATTCTGTTGAAGAACAGCTGGCACCGAGACCAGCTGCCAAGCCTTATTTACTTTCCAGTCGCACGCCGCGACTTCAACATAAGGTGTAGTGATATCTGCTTAGCAACTGAATAACAGCTCCAGCGCAGTGGTCACTGTAAAGCACACAGCATGCTTATCAGATGCACCTCACTCAAACGGTGAATATCTGCTAGGTCATGAGCAAGAGTTCATGAACAAGAGTTCATGAACAAGAGAACAAGTCTCTGCCTGCTAACACTAACGGTCTTCTCCCTAAGCTTTATCTGACCCATAGTCGCCTTTATACCTTTGCCAAGATTGGCCACCACCAGCGTGAAGTGAGTTTCATCCTGCTTCTTCGTCACGTTGTTGAAGGCCCGGCACAAGAACTTTGTGGGTTGAGCTAACTTGTGTGGTGGCACCTCAAAGCGGGGGCCTGTCATGAGGACTTCTGTGTTGTTCTCAGTCCTGGAGATCCACACGCAGGTGTTGGGAGGGTTCGAGTCAGCCAAGCAGTCGAAAAAGATCAGCTCTCCTTGATTTACAGTGAACACTTCTCCAATTCTCAAACCCTGATCTGAGTTCACTTCCAGATTGTAGGGGCCATCTGAGGAGACACACACACACACACAGTCATTGTGTTGGGCTTTGCTTTTATCTCTGTCTCAAAAATAAAACCTAGCAGTTATTTCCACACTGAGCAGCAGTTGTCTTCTGTACTTTGGTGTGTTTGCTACTGTGATCTACCTGTCTGTCTAATTATCTATCCGTGTTGTAGTTGGGTATAAATGCACATATACACTGTTTACACTGTTATAAAAACATACACTAACGCTGTGTGCAATCTACTCATTTTTAGCAATTTGCTAATAGTCTGAAATGATAAATAAGCCATTTTTATAAAATTGTTTTAGTCTACTTAACCTTAAACTGTAAAGCAGCTATTTTTACAAATGATGCCAAGAAACTACATAGCTTAGAATAGTAAATGAGCAATTTTTACTAAATTAATAATAGCCTGTTTAGCCTACAATTGCAAATTAGCAACCTACCTAGCTTAAAACAGTAATATAGCCATTTACACAATTTGCCAATTGCCAACTTTCCCTAAAATACTAAACTGACAAAACCATTTTTAGCCTAAAATAGCAAATTACCCATATTACAAAATTGCTAATAGCCTACTTTCCCGAGAAAAAGGAAATTAATTACCCATATTAAAAAATTGCTAATAGCCTATTTTCCCGAGAAAAAGGAAATTAATTACCCATATTACAAAATTGCTAATAGCCTACTTTCCCGGAAAAAAAAAATTAATTACCCATATTACAAAATTGCTAACAGCCTACTTTCCCGATAAAAAGAAAATTAATTACCCATATTACAAAATTGCTTATAGCCTACTTTCCCGAAAAAAAATTTAATTACCCATATTACAAAATTGCTAATAGCCTATTTTCCCTTAAAAGTAAATTACCCATATTACAAAATTGCTAATAGCCTACTTTCCCGGAAAAAAAATTAATTACCCATATTACAAAATTGCTGATAGCCTAAAAATTATAAACTGGTATTTTAACAAATTTCCAACAGACATAAGCTAAACTGCAGATAGGCCACTTAGACTAAAACAGTAAATTAGCAATTTTAACAAATGTTATGTTAGCAAATGTCACACAGGGTTAGACTGGGGTGTAAGACTGTGGCTCCAAAACCAGACAAAAATATAAAAACTGTTTGTAACCAGGAGCTCTGTCACATACAGCATATCAGGACTTTGATCACATTGTAAATAATAATTAATAGTTAATCATTTATTTATTTATTTATTTTGTGACATTGTATGTGGTAAGAGAGAGACATTCCACAACATAACAGCGGCATTCATTAACAACGTAGTTTTCTTTGCAGTTGCCTGGAAGCCCTTCCTAAAACTCTAATCGCTATCCTCAAGTCCCACAACATTAATGCAGTTTGTCATTTCAGTGAACATGGTTAATCCTCATTGGACTGTGAAAACCAGCCAGCTAATTGTATTCGTGTTTATCGGCTGTGTGCATTTCACGGTGTTATTCACTGAACACAATGTTGCATGTAAAACACCTTGTGCAGCAAGTTCTGTTTGATTACAGGGCTGGAGCCTGACCGTGCAGGAGGAAGAGATATGTGCGCAGTGGTTAGAAGTGGGACAAGAGAACAGATGATATGAAATTATCATTGTTCAAGAACTCTGGTCATGCAGGTGTTCTGGAAGGAGACTGTGTGAGCATTATACAGTCTGGTACAAAGTGAAAACCATTCAACACGTCCTCTACAGTGGACACTCCTCAGCACACTGTGATGCACTAACACTGTGTATTAGCTTGAGTTATTGTATTAGAAGGATTGAAATATATAAGTGTGGCCTGGGGAAACATGATGATACGGTGTCGCATCCTGCTACTGGCTGTTCTGCCTCTCCACGGGAGGCAGCTGCTCATGCTGTGGATGTAAGGGGAAAGGTACACAGCTAGTAGTGACCTGCCTGCTTTGTTGGCCTAGGGCTAACACTGATTGCTGCTGTTCCACTGAGAGAGCATTTGCCTAGTCCTTGTCCTACTCTACACCAGCACCCCAAAATTTTAGATTCGATTTATCAATCTATCAGCGCAACATGTCACTTGCCTGAGGAAGGAACGCTGAGGAAGGAACACTGAGTAAGGAGCGCTGAGGAAGGAGCGCTGAGAACAGAGCACTGAGGAAGGAGCACTGAGAAAGGAGTGCTGAGGAAGGAACGCTGAGTAAGGAGCGCTGAGGAAGGAGCGCTGAGAACAGAGCACTGAGGAAGGAGCACTGAGAAAGGAGTGCTGAGGAAGGAGCACTAAGGAAGGAGTGCTGAGGAAGGAGCGCTGAGGACAGAGCACTGAGGAAGGAACGCTGAGGAAGGAGAGCTGAGGAAGGAGCGCTGAGGAAGGAGCGCTGAGGACAGAGTGCTGAGGAAGGAGCACTGAGGACAGAGCACTGAGGAAGGAGCGCTGAGGAAGGAGCGCTGAGGACAGAGTGCTGAGGAAGGAGCACTGAGGAAGGAGCACTGAGAAAGGAGTGCTGAGGAAGGAGCACTAAGGAAGGAGTGCTGAGGAAGGAGCGCTGAGGACAGAGCACTGAGGAAGGAACGCTGAGGAAGGAGAGCTGAGGAAGGAGCGCTGAGGAAGGAGCGCTGAGGACAGAGTGCTGAGGAAGGAGCACTGAGGACAGAGCACTGAGGAAGGAGCGCTGAGGAAGGAGCGCTGAGGACAGAGTGCTGAGGAAGGAGCACTGAGGACAGAGCACTGAGGAAGGAGCGCTGAGGAAGGAGAGCTGAGGAAGGAGCACTGAGGAAGGAGCGCTGAGGAAGGAGCGCTGAGGAAGGAGTGCTGAGGAAGGAGCACTGAGGAAGGAGCGCTGAGGAAGGAGCACTGAGGAAGGAGCGCTGAGGAAGGAGCGCTGAGGAAGGAGCGCTGAGGAAGGTGCGCTGAGGAAGGAGCGCTGAGGAAGGAGCACTGAGGAAGGAGCGCTGAGGAAGGAGCGCTGAGGAAGGTGCGCTGAGGAAGGAGTGCTGAGGAAGGAGCGTTGAGGCAGGAGCACTGAGGAAGGAGCGCTGAGGAAGGAGCGCTGAGGACAGAGCACTGAGGAAGGAGCGCTGAGGAAGGAGAGCTGAGGAAGGAGCACTGAGGAAGGAGCGCTGAGGAAGGAGAGCTGAGGAAGGAGCGCTGAGGAAGGTGCGCTGAGGAAGGAGCGCTGAGGACAGAGTGCTGAGGAAGGAGCACTGAGGAAGGAACGCTGAGGAAGGAGTGCTGAGGAAGGAGCGCTGAGGAAGGAGTGCTGAGGAAGGAGAGCTGAGGAAGGAGCACTGAGGAAGGAGCACTGAGGAAGGAATGCTGTGGAAGGATTGCTGAGGAAGGAGCACTGAGGAAGGAGCACTGAGGAAGGAGCACTGAGGAAGGAGCGCTGTGGAAGGACTGCTGAGGAAGGAGCGCTGAGGAAGGAGAGGTGAGGTAGGAGAGCTGAGGAAGGAGAGCTGAGGAAGGAGCACTGAGGAAGGAGAGCTGAGGAAGGAGCACTGAGGAAGGAGCACTGAGGAAGGAATGCTGTGGAAGGAATGCTGTGGAAGGAATGGTGTGGAAGGAATGTTGTGGAAGGATTGCTGAGGAAGGAGCGCTGAGGAAGGAGAACTGAGGAAGGAACACTGAGGAAGGAGCGCTGAGGAAGGAGAGCTGAGGAAGGAGCACTGAGGAAGGAGCACTGAGGAAGGAGCACTGAGGAAGGAGCGCTGAGGAAGGAGCACTGAGGACAGAGCACTGAGGAAAGAGCGTTGAGGAAGGAGCACTGAGGAAGGAGCACTAAGGAAGGAGTGCTGAGGAAGGAGCGTTGAGGAAGGAGCACTGAGGAAAGAGCGCTGAGGAAGGAGCACTGAGGAAGGAGCGCTGAGGAAGGAGCGCTGAGGAAGGAGCGCTGAAGAAGGAGAGCTGAGGAAGGAGCGCTGAGGAAGGAGAACTGAAGAAGGAGCGCTGAGGAAGGAGCACTGAAAAAGAAGCGCTGAGGAAGGAGCACTGTGGAAGGAGGACAGAGGAAGGAGCGCTGAGGAAGGAGCGCTGAGGAAGGAGAACTGAAGAAGGAGCGCTGAAGAAGGAGCGCTGAGGAAGAAGCGCTGAGGAAGAAGCGCTGAGGAAGGAGCACTGAGGAAGGAGCAATGAGGAAGGAGCGCTGAGGAAGGAGAACTGAGGAAGGAGCAATGAGGAAGGAGTGCTGAGGAAGGAGCGTTGAGGCAGGAGCACTGAGGAAAGAGCGCTGAGGAAGGCGCTCTGAGGAAGGAGCGCTGAGGAAGGAGCACTAAAGAAGGAGCACTGAGGAAGTAGCGCTGAGGAAGGAACGCTGAGGAAGGAGCACTGAGAAAGGAGCCCTGAGGAAGGAGCACTGAGGAAGGAGAACTGAGGAAGGAGCGCTGAGGAAGGAGCGCTGAGGAAGGAGCGCTGAGGAAGGAACGCTGAGGAAGGAGCACTGAGGAAGGAGCACTGAGGAAGGAGCGCTGAGGAAGGAGAACTGAGGAAGAAGAACTGAGGAAGGAGCACTGAGGACAGAGCACTGAGGACAGAGCACTGAGGAAGGAGCACTGAAGAAGGAGCGCTGAGGAAGGAGCACTGAGGACAGAGCACTGAGGACAGAGCACTGAGGAAGGAGCGCTGAGGACAGAGCACTGAGGACAGAGCACTGAGGACAGAGCACTGAGGACAGAGCACTGAGGAAGGAGCGCTGAGGAAGGAGCACTGAGGAAGGAGCGCTGAGGAAGGAGAGCTGAGGAAGGAGCGCTGAGGAAGGAGCGCTGAGGACAGAGCGCTGAGGACAGAGCACTGAGGAAGGAGCGCTGAGGAAGGAGCACTGAGGAAGGAGCGCTGAGGACAGAGCACTGAGGACAGAGCACTGAGGAAGGAGCACTGAGGACGGAGCACTGAGGAAGGAGCACTGAGGAAGGAGCGCTGAGGAAGGAGCGCTGAGGAAGGAGCGCTGAGGAAGGAGCGCTGAGGAGAGCTGTTCGTGTCTTTTTGGGAGGAGATCAGGCTTGGTGATGCAGGCGGTGTTTCCTATGGACATATATATGGTATTCCCAATATCTAAACACACTGCCACTGGTACAAACAACAATGCACTGGTCGTGTGAACAGGAACACAGCCTGACCCAGACACACAGCGTGTTGTTATTAATATCTGACTTTATTGTGAATTAGTGATTTCTGCAAAATTGCTAATGGCCTGCTTTTCCTAAGGTTGTAAATTAGCCAGTTTTACAAAATTGTCCATAAGAATATCCTTTCTTGTTAAAAAAAAACAACTTCTGCACAATTGCGAAGCAATTACGGAAAGTCTGTAACACTTTACATCTAAACACACAGCCTGTGTCGAATATAACAATGCACAGGAGGCGTGAACAGTAGCACGTCCTTATCTAGACACACAGCATCTGTTCTGAGAGAGAATGAATATCTAATAGTTTAGGTAGTAAAATCATTTACATTGAACCAGACCAGGTTGTGTACATATCCTCCAGGAACTGGAGGAACTGGATCAAGTGCAAAACAACCCCGAGAACGAAGAGAAAAGAAGAGAAAGAAGTGAGCACTGAGGATATGAAAGAGGGAGGTAGTGGGAGTGGGCTAGATTTACTACATGCAGTAATGGAAAATAGAAAGGAGGGTGCAAAGCTGGGCACTCACAGAACACGCTGAGCTCCATGGCTTTGCTTCGTGCGAGGCTGATGGGGTTCTTGACCGTACAGCTGTACATGCCAATGTCCTCCTTCTTCACTGGGTTGATGAGGAGAATGTCGCTGTTCTTGGAGAACGTGTGACGCTCGCTTGGACCCACCGTCTTGTTGTTCTTGAGCCACTGGTACATAGCCTTGGCTCCGTTCTCCACAAGGCAGGACAGAGTCACGTTGTCCTGGTCTTCCAGAAGCGTGCCCTCTGAGCTCTTCTTCACAACAGGCGTGGAAAGAGGCACTAGGAGCACAAGTTCAGAAAGTCTAAGTCTAAAAGAACTAAGCCCTTAAAGCAAACATGTTATCAAAGATAATCAGTCTCAGATGCTCATTCAAAGCTCTACATCATATATATATATATTCTGCACACTATATTATGTATTGAGCTATATGAATATAGAGTGCAGAACATATATGGGTCAATAACAAAGCTTTTTAAAAATGACATATATACATTATATCTATGTACATGGTGTATCCTAGATATAGTAATGTTATCATTACTATAGCTGGTTGGTGTAGCTCAGTGAGTAACACCACTACCCAGAGTGCTATCTCTACATGTGGGAGACTGGGGTTCAAATCCCCGTCTGGGTGACTATGCGCTACACTAATAAGAGTCCTTGGGCAAGAGTCCTAACACTACATTGGCCTACCTGTAATATGATTAACCTTGTAAGTCGCTCTGGATAAGAGCATCAGGTAAATGTAATGTTATCAAAGCTTTAATAGCCTAGTTCAGTTATTAAACTGTGAACTTGAGTTTCTACTTTAATAAATAAACATTATCATAAGAGTCACATACATATTTCCTGAGGTCGCACCAGCTGACACAGTAAACTGAACCATTCTAAATGACAATGGCTGGTTGAGCCGCCTGACATATGAGGAAGTCAGGACTTGCTGACAAAAGGTCTTCATTGAGTTCAGTACTACTTTTAAGGTAGTCTTATTTTACATGCCTTTTATTTTAATGTTTCTTAAATCTAAAATTCCAAAGCAAAACTATGTCATTTTCTGATTTACCTGATCAACGCATTACCGCTGTCCAAAGAAAAACATGCATCTCCATTTTTGTTGATTTTTTTGACTTTTGACTTTTATGCCTCAGGTGATCACATGAGCTTCTATCTACCCTGTGTGGAAATTCCATGAAGAATGGACCAACAGAAACGGCCCAAACCTGCTTGGAAAGACGTCCGGTTCCATTGACTTCCATTCAATTTAAATGAGGTTTTTGGCTTCTCCTGTAAAGTTGCCATTTTGGAGATACATGTTTTTCTTTGGACAGCGACGATATATATGTTAGATAGTTGTACCACCTGACACTTTAAGACTTCTGGAGACAAAAAGGAAGTAAAATGAATTGTATACGGTTTTATGGAAAATTGTTTAGGACATTTTTGAGAGAAAACATTTAGGGGAAAATAATGTACTTAGATACAACATATATTATACACACACATTATATATACATTATATCGTCGCTGTCCAATAAAAAACAAGTATCTCCAAAATGTCAATTTTACAGGAGAGGCCAAAAACCTCATTTAACTTTAATGTAAGTCAATGGAACCAGACGTCTTTCCAAACAGTTTTGGGCCATTTCTGTTGGTTCATTCATCATGAGATACTGACACAGTGTAAACAGTGCATAAACAATGCATAAAAGTAAAAATGGACAAAAGTGGAGATACATGTTTTTCATTGGACAGCGACGATATATACATATACATACATGCATGCATATATATATATATATATATATATATATATATATATCAAATATATCAAAATACATATTCAAAAAACATTGTAATAATTATTCTCAAAGCACATCACAAAAATGTGATGTACATAGATGTGATATGTACATCCTTGCACCATGGAAACATCAGCCATAGTAGTAGTAGTAATTTTTTTTTGTTTAAGTTAATACTGTATTTCTTAAAGCTAGTTGTTGATAATTCTGTGTAGCTTTCTGTTTAATCAAGATTTGCTTTTTCTTTCCTGACCCAGAAAAATGAATACCGGGTACTTAGTGTCAGTTTTACCAGGAAGCAAATGAATGATGTGTAGCCTCTGACTTTGGCAAAATACCGGATTTTAATTTATTTCATTGAATAAAACTGGAAGGAAAGAAAGGAACATCATTATAATATCACCCGTTATATCACATTGTTTAAGTACAAATAGACAAGGCAAATCTAAAAATAGGTGGAATAATTCTACAATAACTCACACTAATAAATACTAGATAAACACTAGATGTGTTGGTGTTTGCTTTCATTGGCTGAGGTATCACTATTTGCAGTGTACACAAAAACACTCATCTTAAATAGACCTGGAACTACGAGCACACGTTTTCACATGCAATGATCCTAAAGGGCCATGCAAACAAGACACTGAACACCGCCTTAACAATAGCCCCGGTGTCACACGGCAGGTCAGCTGACGAGCGTCAGAGACGTGAAACTATTCCATCTTCCTCACCGTTGACTGTAATGCTCACGGTCTTGTTGATGGATATCAACCCGGCTTGGCCGGGAAAGATGATGTGGATGCTTAGCCGGTACTCTCCTTCAACTTCCTCGTCCAGGTGTTTAAAGGTCAGAGAGATGCTTGTAAGGTTGAAGATCAACATGTCCTTCAGCTGCAGGTTGGGGATAGCGTTTTTGTTGTCGAAGGTAACCAGGAGGTTTTGTTTAGGGCTGATCTGGGACCAGTCGCCCTGGAGCTGCACCTTGTTCACCTCAAAATAAGTCATCACGTCTACGTGGAGAGAATTGCCCTTGGTTCCGTGCAGGACAGATGGCACCGAAATGAGTTCTGTGCTGGCACCTTTGGAACAGAGACAATATAGGTCATATGAATGAAACCACATGGTTAAAAATACAATAAGGTTCTGCTGAATGATGTCACCTTCAGTTCCCTAAAGAACCTTTTAAAGGACGGCTCTATGAATAAAAAGTGGAAAAGTGGTTCATATCAATGGCACATCATTCCAAAAACTCTTTTTTCTCTTCTTCCCGTTAGGAGTCATTTATTCTGGTTAGTTATGCTGCATGTGGCAGGAACCGGGCGGTTTTTACAGCCAGGGAACTGTATATTGATATATTGACATGACAACAGTGGGATGCTCTCGGGGAAGGCCTAATGATTTCTGGGAACTAACAAACAATAAGTTAAAAATGTCTGTGTAAGTTTGTACACAACAGAATCAAGGCAGTAATTACAATATACATGAGGGGACACACCCCATCACCCCCACCGCCCCCACAGTATATGTAGATGCGCTCAAAGTGACTCCGCCCCCGTAAACTTTTCTCTCACTTAGCTTTGCATAATGTTATCCATCAGTATCCATCAGTTGGTCATGGGACACTTACTCATGTGACACTGTACCACCTTACCAAACCAGCACATCACTTCAGCAAAGTCTTATACAGACGTCTGTGTATTGATCTCTAGGTATCAGCACTGGCCCCCTGTTCGGGCAGTGTCTGAGCTCATGGGGAGTTTAGGCTCTAACCTTCCTGTACTAGCTGGAATACTATCCAACGGAGCACTAAGCACGGCTGTAAGTCGCTCTGGATAAGAGCGTCAGCTAAATGCCTTAAATGTAAAATGTAAATGTGAATGTCTTTAATGTCTCGGGATTACATTAAAGATAACGCTAGCGTTAATCCGTCACGCTGCACCAAACTGTAATAATGAAAATTAATATTTGTGTTAGTAATTGTATGAAGTGGAAGCAAACACGTTTGGTTAAAACGGGCTGATTTGCGAGTAGATTTGGTCCTCCCATTGTTCAGTTCACGGCTATGGCCCTGAGCAGAGCGGCCGTGCTGGACATATTTGAACTCAGTCTATGTGTAACACTCTGATCTTATTAATTTATACGTTTTGGCTTTAAATACCTTTTTGGTATTTGGGGCCATACAGTGAGCTCTCCTGTCAGTCAGGCCTTCAGGAGCTAAACAGAAGCCCTTAGAAGTTAAAGTAACTACTGGCATAAAGAGCAAATGGCCCATTCTCTCAAGGCAACCAATGTCATTTTGATTCACAAGTGGTAGCTCCAAATTTGTGAGGGACACCACATACAGGGAAGCTGAGGCCTTTCGATATGAGCAGTGGCGGTACAGCAATAGACCTATGTCAGGGCTCTTTACTGCCGTACTCAGTGTAGAACATGGGTTAATACGCCTGTTATAGTCTTCAAATAAAACATGGAATGCCTTTTACAAGCTTCAAATGTCTAATGTCTATTGCTTAATCTATAATGTCCAAAATGTTTTAGATAGATTCTACATGTTTTGACATTTATGGCCTGAACTGAAGGTCTATTTAAACTGCGTTGCCATTGTATGACACTGGAGCAGTACTGATGCAACATAAAGCTTTTTCTGGAGTTCCTACAGAATGTCCACCGGGGGACATGAAAACCAGGGACATTTCCAGTTCGGGTGTCAACATATCAAATATATCCAAAGTTTTCAATCTACGATATTAAAAACGGGGACAGTTTCAGGTTAATGTTTTTCAGGTCAACTAATAAAACTGGGAACTAATAAACGTTAGTGTCAGAACTGTGTCAGAAAGTGTCAGAAAATGGCACAGTAGCTTCCATAGTAAGCAAAGCTATTATAAAGTTTGGAGCATTCAATTAAGAAAACAATAAATAATAATTTGAAAAAGAAAGAAAAAAAATTATATATTTTTTTTTAATTACTATTTATTGTTATATATATATATAAAAATAAATAATTATATATATATATATATATATATATATATATATATATGTGATAATGTGATATCTCATGCTTTCCTCCTCACAGGCTTTGTAGCTCACTGCCTTTAAGAAGTACAAAGGTTCTCAAGACTAGCAGCTCAGGCAGGGATAAGGTAGGGGTAGAAGGTTTAATAGTTTGTTTGAGCTCATAATTCATATTCTTATTAAATATTTTGGCAGTTAAGAGAGACCTGTGGCTACAGAAAAAAAGCTCAATAGTTAAAGACCCTAAACACACCCCTGGCCTAGCTTCAGTCTTGGCAAGAAAGAGAAGGCTGCTGTTAACACATACCATATGTGATGAAAGGATGCTATAAAATAGACGCAGTATAAAAATTGAGATGCTGTATATGATGGTAGCTACATCCAAGCAGACTGTATACAAATCAGAACACCTGGAGGTACGATTCCGTCCCGTAACCCCTCCCCTGCTTTTAGCTCCTGGGTTATCTTGGGTCTTGAACAGATGTTTGTGCTGACGTTGTGGACTCTTGTGCTAGCTTCTGTCAGAGCTTTACACAGCAGTATTCTCTAAAGCTAGGCCAGTAAGTGGTAGAAGTGGTCAGTAGATAGCAGCCCCACACTCTCCCCGCCGCCTCTTTTGTCCAATACAAGCACAATGTGTAACTTCTGCTCGTCTGCTCTGGTGTAGAACTTTCCTAGGACTTTCCAAAATGTTTTTATTTCACAAAGAGGACATTTCCAGTGGACAGCTCCAGCTGGGGACAGTCCCTTTTTTGGTGGGGACATGTGGTCACCTTAACCACTACGTCATCAATACAACCGATTCCTTGATTACAGGATATCTCAGTATCGTTCCTCAATAAGTGCAGCATTGCTGAAAACACGGCACTAGACGCGCCCATATCTGATCCCAAACTGTCCAAACTAATCCCATAGTATTTCATTCCCTTCATAAATTATAGACTGTGAAAGTCAAGACAGGCTCCACAAAGCCCTGCTTGTCTACGGTACTTTTGGTGATTTACACGTCGTGCAGTTTAATCACCTCTGATCTGTCCTGTAACTGCCAAGAGCAAATATTGACAGGCTATGCAGGAGGATGGTAGCCAAACACAAGATCCTTTCTAAATTGTCCCAACTGGTCTTAGAGCAAACAGCAGGGCCATGAGAAGAAACTGCTTAAGTCATGTTTCTCCAGCATGAAGATAATAGATTATCAGCTGCCTTTCTTTTGAACACGGATATCAGAGTGACCAATTAGTCACTTTAAGCTCATGACACAGCCGTATTCGCTTAGGAAAATGAGGATATGATTGTTAGACAGCGCATTGTTTATACAGAGCAACGGTGAAGCATAAAGAGGAGCATATCGGTTAGCAAGCTTTAACTGATAGCTGTTAATCTGTATTATGTTGCTAGGAAGGTAAGGCAGTGGGCGTATGCATACACACGCTCCTACGGCCCTCTTCCTGGACACACTCCCAGCCTGCTGCCAGCTCTGCGCATTACAATAGACCCCTGTGTGGCTCGTGTTGTGTCCTAAATAATAAATAAGGATACCCCTATGGCACAGAAAAAGCCCAGCAGCCGGAGGGTGGGTGGGGAGGGTGGGGTGGGGTCGGGGTTAGAAGTGTGCCACTGTTTACAGCACACCACCCTCAGCAGGCCTGTTGAATAGAGTGGAGTGTGCTTGGCCTTCTCTGCTCCTGTTGTCTCCAAACAAACCCGAGATTGTTGTGGTGATAACAGCAGTGACTAAGCAGGACAATGGACATTAAGCTAAAGTGCCTTTACCACCAATTACATATCCAATATACAAGCTTTATCTTACGACGGTAGACAATGGCACACACGCCGAGGCGGCCGAGATTCTTGGGGGCAATATCCAATTCATCTGCACTATAAAACCACACGCTGGAGAACAACGAGAGCCTACGCATGAATAATCCACTGAGTCAAGCCTGGTGTTGATTTAGAGGACCATGTGATGGCTCATGGGAATAAGGGAACTCGTAGTTGTCAAGTTATCGGAACACTGCCTGAGTGAGAAGTTTATGAATATTTATTTCTTTTTACACAGAAGGCAGGGGGATGCGTGTTGGGTGTGGGTGGGGTGGGGTGGGGGTGTAGGGGGGGTCACCAAACATATACTGTTGCATTATGTGAAGATGAGAAGACAAATTCTCAGGATATAAGTGTTGTAGTAAAGCCATCATATCAGCTACATATGATTACAACATCCACCGAATGACAAAGATAGGTGTAGCTAGGTGCTGAAGCCACCTATAAGTAAACACAATAATAATCAAAGTGTCAAACATGATATAATGCAGAACGACACTCATCTACAACCGTATCAGCCTTTACAGTCATAGTCCATGCACATTACAGCCAGGCCTTTATTACCACACATCATCAACCAGAGCTGTTTATTTAAACTTTAAAATTGAATTTCCATTATGAAAAAAACGTATGCCTTTCACTATAGACTTTATCCACCATTCATGACATCATCCACAGATGGCTTCATTCAGCACAACACAGCACTACTGTTGACACTACTGTTATCAGAAGAACATCTTACCTGACATTTGGATCATGGCCCATAAGAGCAGAGACGCAGCAAGTCCGACAGATTCCATTTCTGCTTGCTATGTTCCAGGAGCTCTGTGACTTGTGACAAGAAAAAGGGGAACTGGTGACAGCATTTGCCAGGGAAATAAGGCCCCTCCCACGGGACAGCAGGAGGACAGCATACACCTGGCAGAGGCTCAGAAAGGCCGCCACCTCCTCCAGGGCCACATGAGGCTCCATCAAAAGGCTCTGACGGACACATTCAAGGCTCAAGTGCGAGGTATCGGATCACATAGAAAAAAAAAAAGAATGCACCCGCTCGAGAGGGTAGCGTAGCACACCAATACGGCCGTTGGGTAGATACTATTGCACACAGACACTTAAGCCTACACCGGCTGCAGACACATACAATGTACACAAGGATATGCAAAGTTTCACCCGCACCCACAGCACTCAAGAACAGGACCAGAAAATTCCCCCTCCTTCATTTTCACTCTCGGTGAAGCATCTAGGGAAGGTAAAGGAACACTGGGCCCAGGTCTGTAGGAATGTTTGGGGAAGTGTAGGTTTGGATTATGACCATGAGCAGTGAGGACACTGGTCATCTAGAAGAAAGGTTCCTTCATTTCTTTAACCTAGCTCTCTGTCGATCAATTTAACATCAGAGATCACCCTTCCCTTATTCAACATTCAGTCAAAACGGACATGAAGCACAAGCTATTTAATGCTCAGGTGACTTGTCCATTACAAGAAAACCCACTTCTGCAAAGAAGCAGAAAGTCACAGACAGATGAGTCAGAAAACAAACAACAGGTCGACCTGACCATCTTTCTCCTGAGGGAACAACAACTCAACACTATGGGTCAGAAAGGATGTGTAGATGCTAACAGAAAAGAAAATAGAAAGATAATATTCTACAAAGCAGCCAAATAAGCCGCATGTGCTCTCAGGACCATGAACTGACCACCCCATAGTCCACACTCCAAACTGCAACATCATCAAGGGTGCATCACTCCATCCGATTCACTTCTTACACTAATGTGCCCATCGCTCTGGCATAGGGCAACCTGGACTCATCAGACCCCATGACCTTTCTTCATCGATCCAGAGACTAATCTTTATCCCTCCTAGCCTTCCTGAGAGTCTTTTTTCCTGATCGGTTTTCACAGCTGTTTATTCCCAATGCTGAGAGTCTCGTTGTGTGACATTGGCCCCTTTACTAATAAACAGCTGTGCTCAACAGTTTTTGGCTTTTTTACCATTGTACTTCACTAAACATTCAAGAATTTTTCCAAACACATTTTTACCGCTGATGGTTCTCCACTGCCATTTCAGCTTCTTCTTGGTTTATCCTGATGCCAGTCAAAAAAATTGAGCCTCGGGACATGTCTTACCGCGGGGTTAAGAGGTGAAAAAAAACGGCCCACTGCATCAGGTGAGGATAAAAGAACTGCTTTCAGAATTAGTTTTGATTAAATCCAAACACATTACTTTATTGGCAAGGCAGTGCATGCCTTCTACCTCTTTCCTGACCCTGAGAAATGAATAACTTGCACTAGGTGGCCATTTTAAGAAATTGAAGGGTGGTCTCTGAGTTTTGCACAATACTGCAAGATGAACTGCAAATAGGATGATAAATAAAATGCTTCATCCTACAATAAACTAATTAATCTCCCAAAGGGAACCTTGCCTGTTAAGACCTTTAAACCGCCTCTAACACTATTACAATGCCACGTACAACCCAAACGGGAATGTTTTGTTTCTCATAAACCAATAGGCTAAATTCATGTATTTGTAGGCCACACTCTCATCATGCCACATGGTCGCAGCTTTTATCTTGGGTAAAGTCATGTTGTAGCTAAACCTTGAAAATCTACATGATCTATTACAAGATAAAGGAGATCTTCACCTCAGTTCATCGCTCAGTGGCCAGGAGAGACGGCACCAACAAAATTATCAGCCCACCAGTAAAAGGATTTTTTCATTTTTAATAATAAAATGTTTTGTTTGGTTTATACAATGTATGCAAAGGGTATTGGATATGTACACCATATCGGGGCCTTTATGTCTTAACAGTCGGGGTTCCCTTTAAATCGTTCCTCTATACCCCCTCAAACAGCCAGGAGTCGTGGGCAAGTCCAACACTTTATTACACACTTAAATAACCTAAGAATAACTCAACACTGGAGTATGTGTAGTTGCTGAATAATGAGCCTTAGGATGTAATAAACCTGGAATAGCAAGAGGTTAAAACAAGGTCATGTGCAGTTTACATGTAGCACCACAGCTGATAACCAATGTTATAAGTGAGCTTTATTTGGACAGAGAATCTTCTGCTTAAAAAAGGGGAGGGAAAAAAAAACACGCACAAGCAAAAAATAAAAAACCCACAAAGCCCTCACAACCCCTATCATTCATCCTTCCATCCATCCATTCAATCATCAACCTGCTTAAGCAAGAAGACGTGCTGCTCCTTTTTTCATAGTCCCTGAAGCAGACCCCTGCTGGTTTTCCCCCAGCAGTCTGGCAGGGGCTCCAAACACACTCAGTCTTCCAGCAACCTTTCAGACTGGACGCCACGCAGCTATTCTCTAATCTAACTCTGATCCTGATGTCTTCTTCTTTTTCTTTTTGCTGTGCTTCTTATGTCTCTTCTTCTTCTTTTTCTTTGATTTGTCCTGCAGATAAATTAAGTGTAAGAGTTAGAGATATAACAATACAACATACTGCACTGTACTGTATAGAAGTGTATCGCTTTACTGTAGTGGCAACCACATTAGCTTAGTGCTAACATATTAGCTCGTGAGTGGTAGTGGCAACCACGTTAGCTTAGTGCTAACATATTAGCTTGTGACTGGTAGTGGCAACCACGTAAGCTTAGTGCTATAATATTAGCTTGTGACTGGTAGTGGCAACCACGTTAGCTTAGTGCTAACATACTAGCTTGTGGCTGGTAGTGGCAATCACGTTAGCTTAGTGCTAACATATTAGCTTGTGGCTGGAAAGCATGCATTAGATTAGCAGCTCTTCATAAATATTATAATAGCAGCCAATTGTGTATATATACATACGAAAACCATATCAAACATGAGTTAACATTAAAAGTACTATGTGGGAATGAGGTTCAAATGGTTCCAAGGAGAGCGTGTTTTAATGTTAATTAAATACAGAGACAGCTTAATATTACTTCTTCCCTTCTAATAAGATGATCCTAATTATTATTACTACTGGTAATATTAGAATAGGACATGGATTATTGAGGACATGGATTATTAGCTATTTGCTAGCTGCTTCTTCAGTTTTTCCTGTTCTACCTTAAATGGTGCAGAAGTTACATTCTGGCACTAAGGGGTTACAATAATAACTGCTGCACCATTTAAGGGGGAACGGGCAAATCTGAACAAGAAGCTGGTTAATAAGAACCTGAAGTTAATGCTGGCAGATTTTTTAAGCCATTAAATGTGTACAGAGCTTCATATGAAAATGCACTTCAGTAGGATATTTCATCAATTCGTCAGGACACACTTGCTGTTATGTAGAGGAGGTGGTCACGGAGAGGACTTGTACTGTCCTCTCTAGCAGCAACCATCTACAACCAAGTTTCCCTCTATACTCTCATATAAACCAAAATACCACAGCACTTCAGAACTAGCTGAAAAATCTGGAACGCTATCACTGGCTTCCACCGTGTTTCCTTGACACAGCACAAACCCATAATGCATGCTGTGCCTTTGTGCCTGGATCTGGGAGACTGCTGCTAACTGTAGTTGATGCTAGAGAGTATTTAGTGAGAGTTTTTAAAAGCACGGTAACCAAACATGGTTTAATGATGAAAATTTGCAGTGGCAAATTCCAAGCCAGAGAATGTTACAGTGGTTTACTGTCAAACATGTAGTCATTTCATCACTAGCTGGATGCTTTAATAACAATCATCATCATCATCATAATAATAACAATAATAATGACAATAATAATAATAATAATAATAATAAGCTGAAAACGGAAACATTAACAGTAGGTATTTTAACATAAGCATTAGGTATTTTTATTATTTTTGGGTAATATTTCGGTATTTTTATTATATATATTTTTGTATTGATAAGAATAAAATTGGTTATAAAAAACTACACATTTAGTAAAGGTCCATTCAGACTTGGCTGTAAAGGGCAAGCTTCTTCACAACCTGTCAACCAAACTTTGTCATTCCAACAGATTTCCATTACAATGAAGGAAAATTCTGCACAAAGAAAATTATTTTCTGTACCAATTTTAAAAGCACTTACAAAACCCATGTACATCATGGATATATACATTTACACTAACAATCAGACTTACTGTAGCTTTCTCCTTCTCCTCACTACTGCGTTTTTTCTTTTTGGATTCGACCTATACATGGAATAAACATCTATTAGGGATATCTTCATTCATTCTGAACATATGGGGCATACAGATTACACAATTCCAAGCCAAAATTGAGGAGGCAGTACTGAAATGCCCTTACATCACCATCTAGTTCTGACTCATCTGAGGATTCTGAGTGGCTTTTCTCAGTCTTCTTCTTCTTCCGACTGCCCTTTTCATCCTTGACAAAACAATGATAAAATCAATTTGTCAGAATATGGCCAGGGAATAGATATTCGATTAGCCGAAAAGGCCTAAACAGGTACAGCTCCATCACCTTATCTTTTTCTCCCTCCTCCCTGAGTTTCTTCTTCTTCCTTTTAGACGATTCCTGAAATAAAGTAAAAAATGATTTCCAGTTCAACATATGAGCACTGATACAATTCAGAGACTTAAACTAAAGAACTGTTCAGATAGGGTTAGTTTTACATGGAGAGGTGGAGTTCTACCACCTGCAGAGAAAGAAGTGGCTACTTGGTGTATTTGAATTTAGTACTGCTGCTAAATTCAAAGTAGAGTGTTTACATCTGTGTACATTTATACCAAATACACACAACTGCACCTTACTGCTTCCACTACTTAGGGGCCAATTGCACTGTTTCCCCTCTCTTCTATTTATTGTTTATTGGCTAGTAAATGGTCTTGTGTATTTATAGTATATTGTCTGCGCACTTGCACACATGCACTTTATGTTGTATTGTATTGTGTAGTCTATTGTTCTATGTAGCACCTCGGTCCTGGAGGAACGTTATTTCGTTTCACTGTGTACTGTACACCACTGTATATGGTTGAAATGACAAATAAAATGACACTTGACTTGATCAGTTTAAAAATCACTGTGTAAAAATATTAATCATTTCTACACCACCTCAGGTAACATAAGAATCTAGCAGGACACATTAAGAGAACATGGCAGATAATAACATATCACCACTTATATTGTTTCATGTAATTATTTGCTGATACAGAATTAAGGTCACTGTTTGAACGGTCCAGTTGTTGGAGAAGGAGCTAAAGCCGGGTCTCAAACCTCAATACCTTAACGGTATTCACTGAATACTTCAGTGCCATGAAATATCAAACACTTCCCTCCTCCAATACTTAATTTCTATACTCGAGCACTTAGTCTTAACATACGTGAGGCATTAGTCATAGACAGTCTGCAAATTCTATATTCACTGCATCTCACATGGGCCACATACGGCTCACCTTTGTGGTCAGTAAAGCTAGCCAGTTGCATGCATTACCTTGCTGTCTGTGTCTGACTCTGCATCAGAATCATCAGATGCCTTCCGAGCTGAGGATCGCTTTCTTTTCCGCTTCTTCTTCACACTCTTCTTTTCATCCTGACGTCAGCAACAGAACCAAAAGCACCACCAAATGATCACAACGATGGAAGAACAATACTTCTCCTTACAACAGAAGACTGCATACATAAAGACAGACACTAAGGAGAATGTGCCTTACCTCCTCTTCAGACTCAGACGATGAACTGGTGGAGGAATCAGAACTCGATGAGGAGGAGGAAGAAGACGAAGAATGCTTGACCGCACACAACAAAAGCAGAGCTTATTAGATATCAAACAACTTACTGTGCAGGACAGAATAGCATTACAGGCCAAATCCTTTTTTGAGCTTGGCGTGTTATTTACAATGCAGATCTCGCAGTAGATCAGAAATAGTCTTAGAATGTGAGGACTTTATACAAGATGTGAAAAATGGAGAGCTTTTCTCACCCTACTGGATTTCTTCTTTTCCTTTTTCTTTTTCTGCAAAACAATGAACACAGCCGACACTATAGCACCGCCATACCCAAATTGTGGTAGCCCAATAGTATTACAATTACTTGTTTTTGAAAAGTTACCTCTTTCTTGTCTTTATCTTTCTCCTTTTCTTTCTTCTCCTTGTCCTTCTCTTTTTCTTTCTTCTCCTTGTCCTTCTCTTTTTCTTTCTTCTCCTTGTCCTTCTCCTTTTCTTTTTTCTCCTTGTCCTTCTCTTTTTCTTTCTTTTCACCTGCACCGAGGATTTTTTCTCTGTTTTTCTCCAGCTCCTTCCTCCATCGCTGAGAATAAAATAGATAGGTGTTAGGTTTCAATAACACATGCAGTTTATCATAAAAAGAGGCCTGCAAAGAACACTGACACATCTGAACTTCATGAGGGTACCTCGTTCATTTTATCCTCAAAGTCAGCCAAAGCTCTTGAGCCCTTCTTTTTCTTCTCCAGCTGCTCCTTCACCTCCTCCCTGTGGCAGAATGATGGAACAGCAGTGTCAGTGTTAGCATCCTTTTGTTTTTTTACAGACTCCTTTTATTTACATATCTTTACAAATACAAGCAGCAAATAAACAGCAATTCTACAGAGTAATTCTACAGTAGGTAGAAACACACAGAGAACACAATTCTTCACTGTTTAAAATTAGCTGAATCTAACATATAACTAGTGGTCTGTACAAAGTGGTCTGTCACTGAAGAGTTTAATAATACTAATAATAATAGTTTACACTTCTATAGCGCCTTTCACAAACCCAAGGGCGCTTTACAAACACAAAAATAAACCAACAAATAAACAAAAAAATTATCATGAAGAATGAAAATGTTTAGAGAAAAGGTACGTTTTTAAGTGAGTTTTGAAGATGGAAAGAGAGGGTGAAGTGCGTACAGATGAAGGTAGGGAGTTCCAGAGTGTGGGGGCAGCAACACTAAATGCCACCCATAGAAGAAAGCCTGGCCTAGGAACAGCCAGGAGACCAGAGTCAGAAGACCTTAGCTTACGTGATGGAACGTAAGGATGAAGGAGGGCTGACAGATAGGCGGGTGCTAGGCCGTGTAGGGCTTTAAAGGTCAGGAGAAGGATCTTATAGTGGATGTGCTCTGTAACTGGTAGCCAGTGTAGCTGAAGAAGGCTGGGGGTGATGTGTGCGGATTTCTTGGTGCGGACTAAGACTGCATGGCATTCACCTCCATTACTTGTATAAATCAGTATGACAGCTACTTATTCTGTACATTTAATTTTTCTGTGAATCATTTATTTAATTCATTATTTATTTATACCATTTGTGCTGCACAGCATAATGCAGCAGCTCTAACTTTTTGTGCTGATGTCTTAACAGTCTCTTTAATAAATTAGCATGACATTTTTATTACATTTAATGAATTACTATGAAAACTGTTCTGACAGTGTCTGACCTCTAGAAATGGGGTTGCATCTGTTACTCTACTGAAGACCCCTTCAGCTGCCCACTCCTCCTATTCCTGAGGAACTGCAGTGGCGTCAGGTTTTTTATCAGTGCTTCCCAATGTCATATTCCCTCATGTTTCCCCTATGAGGATGAGGACTTAGGCTTTGCAATTTCTTGCGTTATTTTGTGCTGAGTAATGCATACAATCCTCCGTTCGTCAGGACATCAAACTCTAGCATAGTTCATTAGTATAGCATGGTAACATTCAAACTTTACACTGAACATGTAATGTTAATTCAGTACAGACTACACGTAATATCACTCACTCCCTCTGAGAAGATAAAATCATCCTAATTATTGTTTTACCACTAGCAAAAATGTCCAAACAGGACAGTCTGAATGTGGTTTGTCCGTTCTAGACTAATGCAGTAACACTGCGGCTCTGCACGGCTGCCTCTGTTGGAGGACGACCCACTCCTATATAGATATAAAGGACAGAAGAAGCTAATCAAAACACAAGCATTCATAGTTACAAGTGACCACACACTACTGAAAACGTAGCTCTGCAGATTATATTCCACTTCTGATTACAGATCACACCTACATCTTACACACTGCTCCTTTAATAATATCCAAGATCATTTGAATAGTAAATGCGGTGTTTGCATATGAACTCAGTCAACTTGTAGAACGTCAGCAGTTCCAAGGCACTGTAAAAAGATTTGTTGTTTTACCTTAAACGAGTAAATAACCAGCCAGCATTAACATCCTGAGCTAACTAAACATCAAATCACAAGTTAGCCGTGTTACTTCAGATAAGCACTGCACCACATTCTGATTAGCATGGTAAAGCTGGATCTCAGGGGCCATTATTTAATGAGTTTGAGTAACCTGAACCACAAACACCTTTAAGTATTCCCAATGTGCTATGCACCTCCTTTAAAATCTGTTTGCCTAGACTTCTCCTTGCTGAATAATCCAGAAGGTTCTTTAAAAAAACAAAGGCAGCTGCACCGTGGCAGAATAAGACATCAACCTTTTCATAAATTTTCCTACCACTTCCACATTCCTAGTTTTAATAAAGTATGGCCGTCCATTCTAGCTTCGCCACAGAGATGAATGTCCTCTGCTACCTTTTTTATTTCATAACAACTCAACGACAGGTGGACGCCGAACAACAGCTTATATCATCCTGACTGGTTAATCCTCAGAATATCCCAGGCAGCACATCCAGGACATCTTCACAGCGAACATTTATGCAACTAAATTACATCTTGTAAAACTAAAGAAGAATCATCCTTGAATATATCTGACTGCTGATGAGCAGAAATCTGCATTACTCAAGTGCAAACTAAAGCTGTGGCACACATTTTTTACTACATGCAGATCTTTTCTCGCTCGTGATTCTGTACCATGTTGGTCGAGGCCTACTGAGATAATCCTGTATGGTAGGACCGGACGCAGGTGCGGGTCCTCTGGCTCTGGCAGCAGCTATTGGGTTCAAGTACGCCTGTAATGAAAGACAGTTACAAAAATCAGAAATGCATAAACACTAATCCAGATTCCAGGAGCAATCAGAATAACACAGTAAGTTATATACTTTGCATGTAGACGGTAGCCATGATCAGAAACAGCTACTGACGTTCAATGAGTCATATAATGTGACTGTCATATAATCATACATTACATCATCATTATTATGTTTATGATGATTAAGTAAGTCTATAACTAATTCGTATTCTTAAGTACCGTCAAGTTCTCTGACTTCTGGCAACCATATGGACAGTGTTTCTCCAGAGTGTCCTGTCTGGGTGTACAGGTTTCTGAATGGCTGGTTTATGATTTTTTTTTGTAATATATATTCATCTGTTCTATCTTGCAGCTGGTCATCTTCCTTCACTTTTACCTTCAGCTCTTTCTAATAAAATAGTCTTTCCTAATAAATCATTATTTCTTATAACATTCCATTTCATTCATTCAAATTCTAGCCGTCTACATTTATCCTGTAGATCCTTTTTAAAGTTCCTGTATTCTTGTCCTGCCGCATGCCAAATTGTATGGTTTTTCCTGAGTACTGAATTCTTTGCTGTTTATAAAGTGTGTACTGATAAGTCACACACGTTTACATTGTAGGAGCACACTGTAGTTCTGCAGTTACAGGCTGTAGTTCATCTGTTTCCTGGCGTACTTTATTAACACCCTTATTACCCTGTCACTCAGTGGTCAGGACCACCACAGAGCAGCATTTGTGCGTGTGTGTCTGAGTGGATCTGACACAGCAGTGCTGAGTTGTTGCTGAATTGAGAATCAGAGTCCTGGGGTCAAGGTCCTGTGACTGCAATGATGGACCTGCCTAATAGAGTGGACAGTGAGTGGACAAAGTGTTGAAAAAGACTCGGCACTGTGTCTGATCCACTTACACCAACACATCACAGCACTGTTGAGAATGATCACCCAAATAATACCTGCTCCGTGGGGGTCCTAAGCACTAGAGAACAGGGTGACAGGAGGACCGCAGTCTGTAGAACCACAAAGTGCACCTGTATGGCAAGTGGTGCTGATATGATGAGTGCTGAAACAAGAGGAGGATGTAATGCCATGGCTGATCGGTACATATAACAGTTACTTGGGCTGATGGATTTGCTCTAGTGCATGCAGGTACAACTGAATCTGCCAGCCACGTCAATTTCCCCACATATGCAGTTAGCCTGGCTACAAGCCTGCTAAAGTTTGCGTCTCCATGAGCTGAAAACACATGAAGTTAGCTAGCTAGCTGGTTAGCGACTTGCCCTTTTACCTTTAACGACAGTTAGGTATGAGATTAGGAAGTCGTTTAACTCCTGCGTTTTGTAGAAAAGATAAGTCTTGCTGCGAACAGATGGGTAAGCTAATAGCAAGGGGTAGCTTATCTCTCAGACACAAACTAAAACCGTTAAAACACCTTATGTAAGGAAGGGCGTCTAGTAAAACCAGCAATTACACTGAATGAAAACAGCATTATTCCAGACTCCTGCTTAAATCACACAGCTGAGCATTCAACCTGGTATTCTGTATTAGCTAAGTAGCTAATGTGATTAGCCGTTAGCTCTGGTACGACTTAGTTGCTAGCTAGCTAACTGCGCTCACAACGAGCAGTGTATTCTAATCATGTCTGGTGAAGTATGAATGGCCATATTCAAAACCCTGGCTGCTGGCAAATCTCCCCGAATCGCATGTATATATCAAACATCCTTATAGCCGGACGCTAATGTTAGCTAGTTAGCTCACTACCGTCCACCAGGCCTAACACGAGTCTAAGGTTTGCTTCCCAATGAGCGGAGCTTATCCTGCTCTTGCTCTTTATCTCTGTTCGCTTACAAGATCACTCGCTTTAATAGACTTCTTAGCGTTTTCAACTCACCACTCTGTTATCCCGCTTCCCCATTCTTGCAGGTATTTTATTGAACCTGCAGAAGAAACTTAGCTAGACTCTTTGTTTACATGGCTTGCTGTGCGGCCGTGGCGACATCGCCTCTAACAACCGGCGAGCGTCTGCCACCTAGAGGAGAACGAGAGGTACTGAGCGCCACATCACTCAGGATGAAACTGGAGCAACAAAAGCTCCACACACATACACATACATACACACACACACACTCACACTAATACAAACTCACACACTCACACATACCACACACACACACATACACACAAACACACACAAATCACTAACCATGTGCCACTATATTAGGTACAGGTCCTTGCCAGATAGCTAAATTGATGTAGTGACAGAAACCGGGCGAACCACTCCTGGTTTCAGGATGTAGTACCATGCATCACCCAATATTAGGCAACACTGCCGTATCTCTGCCTTGTGTGTCCCATATGTTCTACAAGTGGGCCACTTTTGGCTCACAAGAAGATTGCCATATCTAATTTGTGCCAAATGTGGACCAAATCTGTTTTATGACAGGTGGACCAAATTGATGTTTTGAATATTGGGCTGATATCCGAACGGCATTTTAAGTAGGTATTTAGATTAAGTAGGTATTTAGATTAATTTTTCATGTCCATCTTTTAGTTTTAAAATAACACAAATAGAAAAGGCCAGAAACCATTAACTGGGCACCCTGCACAGTCAGTATCAAGTGATACCCCGTGATAAGTGTCACCGCTTGTGAAGGCCTTTTGGAACCAGGACTCCTTTTTCTTTTTTTCTTCTAGTTTGTGAATTTGGAGGTGTGTTTAGGGTCATTATCCTGATGGAGAAATAATCCAAATTTTTTCGTCAAGGTTTTTAAACATTTGAACATCTGCCTCGAATTTTGTGGTGAGAATGCAGGAAAGGTTTTCTACCGATGACTCCATGAAAGGGATATTCGTGAAGGTGTCGTAGCACAACAGAGCAATTCACCACCATGCTGCTAAATATTACTGAAGGTGTTTTGTTGTTGAACAAGGGTGTTGATTTGCCTTTGTTACTTTGGTAGGCCCCTATCACCTTTTCAACAGCCAAGACCACCACAGGACCACCACAGAGCTGGTGGTATGTGGGTGGTGGATCAATCTCAGCACTGCTGTGACACTGATGTGGTGGTGGTGTGGTAGTGTGTGTTGTCTGAGTGTGAGTGGATCAGACACAGCAGTGCTGCTGGAATGTTTAAACACTGTGTCCACTCACTGTCAGATGTACAGTCAGAAACAATAGGTCATCTGCTCCTGCAGTTTGTGTTGGTCATCCTCTAGTCCTTTATCAGCGGTCACAGGACACTGTCCACAGGATCCTGTTGGCTGGATAGTTTTGGTCTGTTGGAGATTTTCAGCCGTGACCCTGAGGTGTCCAGCAGCACTGCTGTTTGTGATCCACTCATACCAGCTCAACACACACTAACACACCACCGCTACCATGTCAGTGTCACTGCAGTGCTGTTAATGAGGCATCACCCACTTAATACCTGCTTCTAATACCTGACCATTGATAAAAAAAAGAGATGGGAGGGCTAGCAAAGTATGCAGAGAAAGAGATGGAGGAGCAGAGAGCAGATTCTATGTTCCACAGGTCAGAGGAGCTGACAAAATGGTAAAGAGTGTAGATACATTGAGGTGGTTATAATTATTAGTTATGCCTAATTGATGTATACACACACACACACACAAAACAAAGTTAGACCAAGCGACTTTCCTTACTAAAATATTTATTTAAAGAAAAAAAAAAACGTACAAACAATGACAGGCAGTTACAAATGGGACACACACAGCACAAGCAGCTTTATTTTTCGTTTTTTTCAGTTGCATCAAATTGGAACCACTTTTGCTGGGCCTTTTTTTATTAATCTGTCCTCATATTTGAGCAGAGCCTATGGAAAAATAGCAGCAAACCAGTTCAAAGAAAATACAAATATACAAAACTCATTAACCTTTTTTTTTTTTACCGCCCCCACCCCCCAACAAACTCCCACGCCCTATAAAAACGAAATCAAATAAACAAAGAAAAAAAGGTGCTGTGATGAATAACGATGCTTAAATTTGGTTCATGACTTGTAAATATTCTTCAATCAAAGCCTAAAACTGAACACGAGCAGGAAAGGAAAGGCAGCACAAAACATTTGTATCTAATTTAACATTGTAGCGCAGGAATAAAAGCACTGACCGTAAAAAAAGGTGCTCATCTAACATCCATCAGCGTTTTCTTTGCTGTGTTGTGTAAGCTGTTATGTAATTGGTCCACTTTGCTGGTGGTAAGCTACTGTCATGTGATTATTTGATTCATCTAGGTGCACTCTACAGTGAATTACACAAACCTGGTGTGTGTGTGAGTGTGTGTGTGTGTGTGTGTGTGTGTGTGTGTGTGTGTGTGTGTGTGTGAAATGTGAAATTGATTTGTCATATTAGGTAATAAAAACAAACATAAACGTTGAAATGAATTGCCTATTGAAGTTATGCAAAGCAGCAACAATTCAAATACTATTAAGCACGTGTCCTAAACTGGTAAATTGGTAAGTGCCAACCACATCAGCTGCTGAAAACAAAGACTGTAGACCAAATTTATTTTAGCAAACGTCCTAAAATCTACTCAACACGTGAAGCACTGGCCGAAACTAAGATCTACCCACTGCGTATGTTTAAAAGACTGCTATGTAGAGGAAAAAAGAAAGAAGCAAATAAAATATATCAGTAAATATCAGAAGGATGAATTAGGTAACTCTATAACACAATACAACGCAATAACAACAGCCTGCTCTGCTGACTGTGCTTGTTAGAAAGTGGAAAGCTGGAGAAACGTAACATACCATACAGACATTTCAACACAGTTCGCTTAATTTCCAGTGAAATACAAAGAAGTACAATGAACCCCCATATGTGTGGTGCACACTAAAACGATCGATACAAAACATGGTTAGCAGTGAGTCGTACAAGAGAGGAATCAATACTGGATACAGTTTTAACTTTCGGAAAATACACAGAAACTCAGTAGAGCAACAGTTCTCAAATAGTTCTAGCGCACAGAGTCTGTTCATGGGCTCCATGTCGCCTGTAAGGCAAACGGCAAATCATACCAACGGCCCTTTCATTTATAAAGCAGTTAAAACATTCCAGATAAGAAAGGCCTCTGATTACGTTTGTTCTGTGGAAAGAAAAAGCTGGCAAATACACCAATATTAAAGGTCTAGAACGTCTAGAACGCCTCCGATCACTGTTTTTTTCCTCCACAAGACTTTTCAAGTTTAGGCAAATACTTATAGCACCATCATTACACCGCCACCCAATTAGACAGGCTTGATCCTCCTCCTACATACAGTTGTTTTTTTTTTTTTATTCCAAGTCCAAAGCCAATAAATAAAACAAACTGAATTCTTATTCATTAAAAGTGGAGGTTAAAGGTTTAAAGGAGCCAGAGAGGAACCAAAACAAACGTCATATGTACCGCTATCCAGCAATATGATACAAGTTCAAAGACACCGATAACTGATTAAATAAAACAAACGAAAGGAAAAATAAAAACTGATTATATTTCAGATTCAGATTAAAGCAAAGAAGTACAAACGACGAGAAACATTTCAATTTATTGTGTACGTCACCCTCATGCACAAAAAACATGGTAAAAAAAAGAGGCTTTTTGATTAAGCTTGTTTCATATACGGGAAAATAATGAGATGGGTGATTTCAAGGTGCTGTTTACTTTTTTTTTTGGTCAACGTGACTCCAACATGAGCCATGTCAACTTTTACAATTCATAACCAACTCAACATTTTACATTCCAAAAGCTTAAACCTGTAAACTCCAAACTATCCTCCTAAAACACCACCAACAAAAATTCAAGACCATCATCAATTCCAAATGGAGTACAGGAAAGCTCAGCTTACCGCTAAGCCACAGCCAACAGATCAAATGGCCTACAGTTACAATTCCACACGTGGATATGTGTACTTCCCGACATCTAATGCCCACTGAAAACATCTCAAACATCCCGCTCTCTGTTTGGAAGAGGGAAACGCTACGCTGTGATGGCCGTATGGCAGGTGACTGGAAATGAGGGACTGACCAAGAGAGAGAGGGGGGAAGCACTTCTACTGCGAATGACAGTACAGAACAGCGCGAGGAGCTGTTACATCAGCAATCCGAGGGGGGAGAAAAAGACACGACTGCCTCCGTGTTTTATTATCTGTTCAAATATGAGTCCAGAATGCCATGCTGAAGAAACCAGTAATCTGCTGAGCTTGTGTGTGTAAATAAATAGAGCAACATTTATTGTCCTTACTGTTACTATGGAGTGCATTAATACAGTGAGACGTTTGCAGATTCCGTATTAATAGGCTAATGTTATAACAAACCTGAAGCACCTTGCGTCTAAAACTACAACCATAAATAGACCTGAGAGTGGAGAGTGGGATAGAGCCAGCTGTATTTATCAGATGTAGTACTGTTTATGCTGCACAAACGATATGATCTTAACCAGTCAGAGCCTTTTCAAGCTGGTTGATATACACTGACCGAGCACTTTATTAGGTACACCTCGTCCAGTTTATCGGCCTCATTTACCATATAGGTGCACCTTGTAGTTCTACAATTACAGACTGTGATCTGTCTCTCATTCTGTATACTTGGTTACCCTTATCTTTAATCATTGGGACCCCCACAGCACCAGCAGCTATTATTTGGTGGGTGGTGTGTTAAGGTGTGTGGCCCTGGTACAAGTGGATCATCTGAACAGTAGTGCTAATATGTGAATAGCTAACAGTGTCCGGCGAGCACTGATGAAGAACTAGAGGATGACCGTTATAAAACATACTTCAACTGATGAGCTATTGTCTCTGAATCTACATCTACAAGGTGGACCACCAAGGTAGGACTGTCTAATGGAGTGGACAGTGAGTGGACACAGTGTTTAATAACTGATGAAACAGATGGACTACAGTTTGTAATGGTAGAACTACAAAGTGCTCCCATATAGTAAGTGAGTGTGGGAATAGGAAGGTGTTCTCAATAAAGTGTTTGGTAAGTGTAAATTAACACATTAAGAGACCATTATATCACACAGTTAAGTCATTTTATTCTATTCCATTGGCTGAACATTTTATTGTTTTGAGAAACGATGCAGACCAATGAAATAGATAAGGTGACTTACAATGAGTCTAACTGTAAAGGATCGTATCCTATGACATTAGATATACTGACTACAGGCAAGATTTCGCAACCATATCACCTGGCGCAGCGTACTATGAAAGACAAAACCAGGCGGTCTTACTCTGAGCCAACTGATAAATACGAAGCAACGAGTCTACTGAGATCCTGAGTGCATGAAGGAAGCACCAGCGCTTAACTGGATGAACCTGTGGATATATGTCTGTGATACAGTGCCTGTGTGTAGCTTCTCCTCAGTTTAGTCTTAGTCCTGGACAAAAAAAACAAAAACAAAAAAAAAACCTATAGTCTAAAGCAGCATCCTTCCCTCCTTCCCTCCATCCTTTCCTCCTCCTCAATTCAAAAAACTCATCTGAAGAGCCAGACAAGAGGCTGGGACGTGTAAGAGAAATGAAACATGGAAGGATATAATGTAAGACGTTTACACTGTATACCACATACAACGTCCTGAAATCCAGCAGTCATCGCATTACCCTTCTAGCCCTTTGCAAAATCCTTTCTCATGACCGAACCTTGTTTTTTTTAAACGTCTCGTTCAGCGTCTCTAAAGCTAGACTATTTAGTCTATCCGCTCACCAAGCACTACAGTTATACATGTTAAACCACCTGCCATTTACACCTGCTCGTTTTCTTTTCATCCTAATAGCAACTTGCTACCCAATGAGGGGCACCCCTCGAACTACATTAATCAGCTACTATACCTGTTCCCTGACGCCAGGGTGCATGCTGAACGAAGTCATGCATGGGATATAGCATCCTCTAACAAGTCCCTACACCTTCAAGTCAACTAAAATCATAACATATAAACAAAACCACGAGTCATCAACGATCAACACTGATATTACAAAAGAAAAACATTAATAAAGGAACAGTGTAGAAAGTAGAATCAACAATTTACGTAGCATTAGGCTATAATGCATTGTTACATTTTGCTAGGAGTCTAGGGGCTGGTTTTCCAGACACACCTTAAGCCTAGCCTTGGGCTGCAGTACACCGCCAGTGGGGACTAGGCTCAGTATGTGTCCAGAAAATCAGCCTGAAGTGTTTGGTCTCTCTCTCTGGGCTGATGGACACTGCTGGCAGTATCACGAAGGTCATTCGCGTCCTCTGTCTGGCAGTGAATATGTATGGATTGCTGTAAAAGTTCACAAAGCTCAGCCCTCAGCCTTGGAGGGAGGGGGGGTCGACGAACGAGCTGACACCAGTCTAAAACTACAGCTAAATGAATCATTCGGCCCATAACCGCGAGCCATCCGATAGCATGAGCAAGGGTAAGGAAATGTGTCATTAGGTACTGACAGATATGTGGTTAGATATGGATTAGATATCTACTGAGGTTCTGTTCAACAGACCCACATCATCAGTGACGATTCTATGTTCCGCAGGGTCCGAAGTGTGAGATCGGGTCAGTCACAGGCAGTGCGACCCATGCTTGCTGAATCGGAGGAGTGAAAGGCGGTCGAGTCCTGGCAGTTTCAGCTCTATTAAGGGATCCCTGGCATGGTGGTGTAGCAGCCTCTGTATCAGGTAGCTGGCAGTGGAGTTTCCTCTGAGCAGAGGGGACTTCCTGTTAGGGAAGACAGGCAGGCAGGAAAGCAGCTTCTCTTTTCTTTCTTCTCCTAATCGCCCCAGGCTTGGAGTGAATTTACCTTCTGGAGGCTTTGCACTGCCTGGCAGCAGTGACGACACATCAACCAAGAGGTGCTGTAATACTTCAAAGAGACCTAAAAGCAGCATGTAATGTTGCAATGGAAGACAAGTTCAAAAAGGAGGTTGGTGGCCAGTGCCTTGGGCACAGTGAGTCTTTAGATGAACAATATAAAAAAGAAGGGAGGACTTGTAGGCAGGAGTCAAAGTCTCAAAGTCAGGCAGCTCTCTCCTCCAGGGAGGGCTTTTTGCTAGGAAAGGGCTGGGCATACAGACTCTTGCTGGTGCTGTCCAGGCTCTGGAAGTATGGGTGAGACAGAGCTTCATAAGCTGATATCCTTCTGGCTGGGTTGAATGACAGGAATTGCTGTGTGGATGGGAAAAAAAGTGAGAAAGGATTCCGTTAACATGCTTCGAGTAGACCATCACCAAACGAACTGCTTGTGCTGAGTCTTGGCTGAACTAGAGAATGACATATTACAATGATAGTCTGGAAAAAACGTATACATTTATATAATTTTACATTTACGGCATTTAGCTGACGCTCTTATCCAGAGCGACTTACAAGGTTAATCATATTACAGGTGGGCCAATGCAGTGTTAGGAGTCTTGCCCAAGGACTCTTATTGGTGTAGCACAGTGTAGTCACCCAGACCAGGATTCGAACCCCAGTCTCCCACATGTGGTGTTATCCGCTGAGCTAAACCACATTTTTCTGTCTAGGTTGCATGCGGTCAGTTTGCCAAAACACATGTTTTGCTCTGGAGCTACAGGGCTAATGTAACTAAGAAGCAACGCAAGTAGTGTTAGGTAGGTCACATGGTTTAGCCTTTAGCAGTGCGGATGTTTTGACGCACTGCTTGAGGCAAAGTCTGGTCCAACTACAAATTGATACCCAATGATCTGATTTGAACAAGCCCTCAGGACGTGTCCATGCGGCACTGAAACCTGGAAGGCCTGGATGGCCCTCACACAGCCCATTGGCCCGAGTCAAACATCTGACCACAAACTGCTGAAGGGCCCACTTACAAGTTGGCCAAATTCTTTAAAAGCATCCGAAATGCATCCCATTTTGAGGGTTTTAAGGCAACAACAGTGTGTTTGGGATTTTCCAGCCTTGCAGAATCTTTTTCTATTTTCTGAAATTAAACTTCTAAAAAATAAAGACTTTCCTTTTTCTCCCTGTGATTAACTTTTAACATTTGTGTGGTTTTATATATCAAACATGGCCACAATTAATTATAACAATTAATTATACATTATACATTTTTCTCTTTATGCCCTTGAATCAAACAGGCTGTATTTGTTACTGTGCCTTTAAGACTGATCTAAGATAAATCTAAGAGCCCTGTTCTGATTGGCTGTCCCGTATTATTTAGAAAAGAACTTGGAGCTCCTTAAACACTCCTTAGAACGTCAATATGAGTGGGTGGGGCTAAACCGCTGTAGGCTGAATAGGCGGATATACGTAAATGAGCTGGTTTCTGTGACAAAACAGAAACAATTCATTTAAAACAGGCCTTTTCTGCAGTTTAGTTTCCGTATGTGGACTGTATGGCCTGGAAGTGACTCGTTTTGTGACTCTTTTTTTTTTTTTTTTACCATTGTGCACCTGAAACAAGACATTTTCAACAAAGTTTTAGAAAAAGATGTACGGAAAAAGGGTAATACAGCCAGAAGGCACCCACATAAAATGTATAGCCAGTAGATGTCACTAGAGAAACGGGTGACGCATGCTTAAAACCTCAAACCACTTTCTGTCACAACTGAACTGAACATTCCAAGGTTTCATTTTGCTCATCGCTAGCTGAAAGCTTGTGTAGCTTTGTGCAACTCTTCTACCTTAATATCCACATATGTTGCTTATGTTGCTATTTGATCCTTTTTTTAAATATATAATCTATATCTACACGACACTACATAACACAGCACGGTCTAAGCATGCGTATGATGACTCAGACATGCTTTTTTTGAGGCTAACTGGTGGAGTATGTAGTTTTAGGTACATTAGATTCCAGCTCCAGTGCAAAACTTGCGACTCTTGGTTAACTGGGAACTCTTGGCGTTGGCATTGCCGCACTGCCATTTCAAAACACTGCGATAACGAAAAGCGCTGCTGAAACTTACAAGTAAGAGTGATTTGCCGAGCTCATCCATGTCTGGAACCAGGTCCTCGATGGGCTGGGGAGGGCGAGGGGAGAAGGCACTTTGAGGCAAACCCACCTCCTGGGGCCAGTCTTCAGGAGAAGGGACCCCGACCACGCTGGAACCATCAACATCATGATCAGTTTCACTTGCATGATTCTTAGTTACACTGCTGCTCATAAATACACCGGCTGACACATTTCCAACCTCATCTGAAAGTCCTGAAGAAGCTGAAGAAGCAGTACTCACTCAAAAATCTTGCCCAGCTGGTCAACATCGGAGTTCCCACGGAAAAGGGGTCTGAAAGATCAAACGAATCAGTTAGTGGGGTGACTCATAACACAAGACTGTACATGCATGATGATTGATAGCGCAGCATTGGTTAGAACGCATTTAGTCCAGTGTTTGCACAGTCAGTGTGCCACATCATACCATGCATGCATAAAAACCATCTTTGGTCATAATGTATACTCTATAAACACCTGCCCAAAGGCTTGCAGATGTTTTGCTGTATGCTTGTGCAGACAGGAGTCTCTGTTTTCACATCAGAGCAAGTGAGACACAATGAGCAAGATATACAGAAAGAAAGAAGGGATTAAAAGAGAGATAGAGAGAGGAAAAATCCCCTCGCTGTGCAGTGGACCAGCCAGGTCACGAAGTGGTGCTGATGTAATGAGCGGCGCTACTGTAAATGCTGTAGTTTCCTGGCTGGGATTTATAGAGAGGCTGAACTGAGGGCTTTTCAGCACATGCTGAGAGAGACAGAGAGAGAGAGAGAGAGAGAGAGAGAGAGAGAGAGAGAGAGAGAAAGAGAAAGAGAGAGAGAGAGAGAGAGAGAGAGAGAGAGAGCTCTTCACATGCTAAAATGTGACTGCTGCTAGCTGCGGCTTTAGGCCTATTAGAAGGCCTATGGGCGGGCATGCTTCCCCCTGGCACACGCACAAATTCCAGCAGAACCAGCCTAGGCCCCCGTCTCCAAACCACATCCACCAGCACGGGAGGCACGGGGGGGACGGGGATGGGGAGGAAGGCTGTTTTTCCCCAGCGTCTGCTCTGGCTGTCTATATGCCCCCGAGTGGGGGGAACGGCAATGGGGCTTTGTGAAAGAGTGGCTTGGTATATCTGACTGTGAGAAAGAAGCTGACAGCAGCTCTGATACAGAACTGTACAACAGGGAAACATACACATCAAAGAAAATGGTCAGTGACATTAATGGAAACGTTCCAACCTTGAGCTATATTCATTTCCATACTATACGTCACATGACACAGTACATACATCAACATGTATTCATATATATCCAAACCACATCCACCAGCATCCACCATATACATATGATTTATATATGGTGACACATTATTTGATCATATCAGTGATCAGTGCAGAGTAAGTACCACTCCATTCAGGGCCTGCCTTTAGTTTAGGAACAGTTTACATGGCATTACGTCTTTAAATTTAGCAGATGCCATTATCTAGAGCCTTGTTCTCCAATCTTGGAGAACTACAGTAGTTCCAACCATAATCTGCCACACCTACTCCAGCTAATTAGCCTCTTCCCAAAGTCCCTGATTGGCTGGATCAGATGTATTAGAGTTAAGCAAGGGGGCAAGGCAGCTTACAGGACACAGGCTGGAACTACACTCTGCAGGAAGGCAGCTCTCCAGAAGGAGGAGTGGAGGTCACTGTTTAATTTTATAGGGCTATTTTACTAAACGTGGGAGCTGCTTTGTTTAATTGTGTGAATGGGGAAGCAGGAGTGCAACTTGTTCTGATAGCCGTACTGTAAGCTAGCTTTGGTCAGGCCACATATGTTTGGCAACTAGTGCTAATAATATGTGGTAAATGTAAGTCAGTATATTGCATTGCTTTCATAACTGTTGCGTAACCCTGCTGCACAAAAAAGAAGCGCAGACCAGCACAAAGTCTCTGTTGGTCTAAGATAGTTTATGCATGGTCATGTTGGCTGACCTGCAAACCAGCTACCAAAACACGGTCTGCTGGTTTTGCTGGTGACCAGCTATGCTATGCCATCTTTTTTTTTTTTTGTCTAGGTTATGTTTTTTTTTTTTCTTTCAAGCCTAAAGCCTTGTTTATGTAAAGTGTGGTGTGGGATGTCTATGTTGTTGTTGGTTTTGTTGGTTAAAAATGAGTCATTAAGTAATAACTGTCAGTTGTTGGGCAAAAGAATTAGGCAAAATTTGCATCCCTAGAACATAATGATGGTGAGCTATCCAGCAGTTGATCTACTGTGATGTCCAGCTATTGATCTACTATGATCTATTGTCTTTTCACTAGTTGACCTACTGTGACCTACTGTGCTATCCCACAGTTAATCTACTGCAAATTACTGTGGTATTCAGCAGTTGATCTACTGTGATATCCAACAGTTGATCTACTTTGATATCCAACAGTTGATCTACGGTGATATCCAACAGTTGATCTACTACGATCTACTGTACTATCTAATAGCTGATCCACTGTAATCTACTGTGCTACCCGGCAGTTGATCTACTGTGCTACCCAACAGTTGATCTACTGTGATATCTAACAGTTGATCTACTGTGATATCCAACAGATGATCTACTATGATCTACTGTACTATCTAATAGCTGATCCACTGTGATCTACTGTGCTACCCGGCAGTTGATCTACTGTACTACCCAACAGTTGATCTACTGTGATATCCAACAGTTGATCTACTGTGATATCCAACAGCTGATCTACTGTAATATCCAGCAGTTGATTACTATGATCTACTGTACTATCTAATAGTTGATCCACTGTGATCTACTGTGCTACCCGGCAGTTGATCTACTGTACTACCCAACAGTTGATCTACTGTGATATCCAACAGCTGATCTACTGTAATATCCAACAGTTGATTACTATGATCTACTGTACTATCTAATAGTTGATCCACTGTGATCTACTGTGCTACCCAACAGTTAAAACATTAGTTACATCAGATGTATCAGAGCAGGCAAAAGGCCAAAATATACAGGGCCCGGGGCCCTCCAGGGCAGTGGTTAACAACAATGTATAGCTGTAACACTCTCTGTCATCAGCAGAGGTCACTCTGGTGCTGCTCCACAGCAAAAAAACGTGCACCACAAGGCCATTCATCCCAAAGCAGCGCGGAACTCAACTGCCTCAACTGTAAAGAGACAAAGAGGCAGCTGGGAGCATGTGCTCGCTCTGTGCTTTGTCTTACCCCCATCGGCTCATGAGCTGTCTTCCGTCACCTCACAAAGCTCTTTGTGACTTTGAAGATCGGTCTCAAACACACACACAGGCTGCACTTTGCCCTCCGCTTCTGCAACTGAGCAATTATCCCGTCAGAAGATCCTACTGCCTGTCAGCCTTAAGTTTGTGTTTTGAGCAGAACTGTCTCCATGTCACAGTGTGATGAGCATTCTTTACCAGTCAGAGGTGAAAACCAAAATGAATCACTCGTTCTGTCTCCCTTTTAAATCATCTGTCATTTGAGACGTGCGACGCAACACGCCATTCATTGGCCATAGAGAAATCTGTGGGTTTGAAATGCGAAACCTTCAAAGGTTTAACAGTCTAACTGGGCAAAACGGACAAAACCAGTTCTATTTTCTAACAGCAGCACAAGAAAAAAAAAAGAAACACCCTAAAGCTATGTCATGCCAAAACAAGTATGGCTGAAATTCTCTGGAGCTGCGTTCTCTCTTTGCCCCAGGGCTACTTGTTAGTCTGAATGAAGTCGGGGCTTTTCGCACAAGGCTGATATTATGCTGCAGGCAGGCTTCCTGAGTGAGTGGGCACAGCCAGGCCAGGCCAGCACACGCAGCTGAGTCACACTCCGAGTGCCAGTCCCTCCATACACATTCCTCTCTGATAGCCTCTGGAATGCTTGAGTGTCTGTATGTGCATGTGCGTATGAGAGAACCAGAGCAACAGGAGAGCCTTTCTGTTTGAGGAGCAGACTAGCACATACGTATGTGCGCATGCATTGTGAGAAAGTAAACACGGATGTGGATGCCTTCTTGAGCGCGCTGTGCCAACGTAACATGTTCGACCTTTGGATTCGGCAGGAATGTCAACAGCGCTTTCCAAGTCATTCATAAACACGATGACTAATCGTTCCACCATCTGAGAGATGCAGATACAGACTTGCATGGGAATAGAATTCCTACTTAGTCTTAACGGTGCATTCTTCTCATTCAGTCATTGCAGTGCTCAGTGGAGCAAACCTGCTCCGGCTGAAATGCAAAGCTGGAATATGAGACCCACACCTACCGTATTTGCAGGGGGGGTGGGGACTAAAAGCACGGGAAAATGCAATACGGAATAAGCTGTGGTCAGCAGGCCCTATGGTCTATGCAACAGCTCGCTCCTATAGGCTCCATGCTTCGCTCTGTGGATCCAATTTTCAAATGCATAGGGCACTGCTAACTCAGGTGTGGCACGTCTTTATCATTCTCAGGTGAATCTTAAACCTCCATTACTGGCTCGGCTCTGACGGTGCGGTGCTCTTTGCACAGATCAGAGTGGAAGCCTTGGAAAGGCTGCTCCCAGGTGCCTTTTAATCTGCAACAGGTGGCCTTTTAAAACGTATTCTTAATCACCTCCAGGAGAGAGAGAAAAGGAGGCGCACTGTTAGCAGGGATCAAAGCACCTCCCTTCCGCCCTCAGGCACTCTTGGAGGTAGGCCAGGAGCCCAGCACAGTGGCTTTTTACAGGGCATTGTGTCAGAGAGAGAGAGAGAGAGGGAGAAACAGAGAGAAAGAGACAGCCTTACCACTACAGCACCTCACGTTACACTAACTGATGACCCAACTGTCCACCGCACTGCAGTCAGGCCCAGCGCTGACCTCCTGTCGCTGTCTCTAGCACCTTACTTTCACGAATCAGATCCTTCTACAGCACGGTTCAGCACTGGTCCTCCAGAACCCTATGCCTTTAAAGTTTTACTGGTCTTAGTCACAGGTGGTCTGACTATGCATATGGTGTGCTAAGACTAGATTAGATCTTCTCAGGGAAGCAGTGCTAATTTAGGACCTGTTCCTGTTGGCAATATCACGGTAAACAAGACAGGAATCTGGTCCTGATCAGCGCTCCTGCTCGGAGAAGCTGCACACACACCGCAAAAACAAAAAACACACATCTTGGCGTGTGGTAACAAGTTAAGTTGATATAGTAATTATATCAGACAGGCTGTTGCTTATGAGGCTTTTATTAATTTCTTTTTTTTTACTGATATTTTAGTAATATTAGAAACAGTATATTAGAAATATGTATCAGATTCAAGATAATATAATATTTTGCTCTATGCATACTGGCCTTGGTTCTGCAGGAACTGAATGCAGTGCACATTTTTATTATTATTATTATGATGCTCTTTGATCAGTCCTTAGCTGATTAAGCTAAATGCTATCTAGTTACCCCACAGCAAGCAGCTGCTTGCTCAAAACACCTTAACAATAACCACTCTATCTACGTAACTAAGTAAGATAAAGTCACTGGATTAAAAATTCACAGTATTTCATAAATGTAATTAAGTTAATTATGGTTTTATTCAAATAAGCATCTTCGGTTGGTTGTTTTGCATGTCACTAATATAGCCCTTTCCTGTAAAAGCAGGTGATGGGTACTCAAACGGGCCCACAAATCCTATATTTTGGCATATCCAGATTGTATCCCATTTCCAGATTGTCTCAGTCAGATTAGATCCCATTTAGATTTCAAAGCCTCTTTTGCATCAGTCACTTCCCAACAAACAATGACAATATCAAGAGTGATGGAAGGGCTGTGATTCGAGAAGAGCACCAGAGATTCAGGCCTATGCCAGATCTACTGAAATATGAAGAAGAACTACTAGCTTTGCGATTTTAAACCGTCATACGCTGTTTTGCTACAGTTTCTAAGTTTAAGGTACATCTGTTCTACTTCGTCGGGCGTGTCAGAGGTGCTATCCAATCAGGAGTAGCATGTATATAAACCCAGTGATATTAAAAGGCGGCTTCACAATGGGTTGTAATAAAGTCGGCTGCGGCTCTTTTGAGCGTAACGATTGAAGACATTGTAAAACATCTTTGTTGTTGTTTTATTGTAAGTGTATTTTGTTAACCAGGCACTGAAAAGTTCCTGGGAAACGATGGCCTTCCCAGCTAGAAATGAGGTGTTCTAAAAACAGGAAGCTTTCTTTGGTTTCTAGAATTTTAACGGTAAAAGAACGTCTCAAGCCTCAGAACCATCATCAACAACATTTCCTGGACGTTGATATAGTTGTCATGTAACATAATCTTCGCCCCCGAGTGCTGGATGCAGCCCTCCACTAACACATTTCAGCACATGAAGAGTTTGTTGATCAGCTAATTAGTTGGATCAGGTGTGTAGACCCCGAAAGGTGCATTACAGGGGCCCTGCAGGATGGGGAACTGTATTGTTATGGGATAATGTAAGTACATTAGAGAAACAATACAAGAGTTTGACTTTCACTTTTTTTAATGGGATATTTTTATGATTTTTTATTTTTTTATTTCAGCCTCATGAGCGGAAGCCGGACGGAGGTCCGCATGAGCAAACAGACAGGTGGGCCTGCTAGGATGTGAAACACAGGATGTGTGCGAGTGGATCTGTGCTCCCCATCACATACACCTCTCCCTCCTCATCCTATCACACATGCTCACCCTCTGTGAGCATGGAGAGGAAGACATCAGCCCACACATCCTCCTCCGCACAATGAGGGACAATCAGCCAGCCATCAACCGCTCTCGCCTGACGAGTAGGAAACACACGTGCACCCGCACTAACCCCTGTGTATATTAGTTACATTACACATGCACAAACACACAGTGCTTTTTTTTTTTGGTTATTATCGCTGGTAACCCACCTGGGGTCTTCCTGCCGTTATACAGTAGGGGCATGTCTTATTGGTGGTGGTTAGGGGAAGGAAATCAAGATTGCAGACTGAGTTTGCTTTCCAGCACCCTTCTCTGCACATGAGTAACTGCTCATCTAAGACAACACGGAGCTTTTTATGTTTGCACCTACGAAGATCACAAAGGTACTCATGATGTACATGGCACATAGCAATCTTCTCCATACTTCAGAAGACGTGGTAAATATTATGCACAGAGCTGACAGCCATTACACATGCCTCTGAGTCATCTGAGCAGAAGTACAGAGAGCTTTGTTGCAGCCACCATAGAGGAACATGGCACTCGGAGTGCTGAGATGCCTTCTGCAACCACAGCAAACAGTAAGAGCATTTCCCCCCCAACTGTTAAACAACCCCAACTGACTGCAAAAATGTGGTCACAATGAAGGAAAGGGCATTTAAAGAGCTCTTTCTACATTTCGTATGCTCGCCACACATTGTGAAACACTGGAGGAACAGTTACTAATAAAAATGCCTGCGACAGCTTGTATTGTGTTGCTCTGCGAACACAGTCTGACCCAAATCCTTCAAAATAAGCTTGATAAATGTCACTGAACTCCCGAGTGAAAAGGTCCACTTCAGGTCTCCGGTTAGAAACGCATGCACGGTATCCAGTGCAAGAGTTTGCGGCTGGAGCTGCACTGACAAAGGCTTTCACAGGACCTGGTACAGGGACTAATGGTGTTTACATTTAAGGCTAATCTATGAACTAAGAGGCAATAGCATTCAGATTCTCTAATGAAAGTGTTTCCAAGCTCAGATAAGCTTACGCCGACTGCGGCAGATGGAGGAAAGTCCAGCACGCAGCTGAGAGCAGTGGAAGCGGCCATCTTGAAAACATAAATCTTACTTGTGCTTTTGTCCATTTTATAGATGACCGCATGTCACACTGTATCATAACCCAAACAAGCTATACAGTCTGAGCTTGCTTAACTCACTTTAAAGGCAAGCCTGTGGTGATTAAGGCAGGTACCCTGCTTCCATTCCTTCCAAAAAACGGCATAAGCTGACTGAGTACTTTTGAGGTAAGGGCAGAATTGTGCACAATTGTGAATTTTCACTAAACTACAACCTGGGTCAAAAGTGCAAGACCGAAAGCCTGCGGTTGTACCATTTTGGAGCGGACACCAGAATCTCACGCCTAAGCGGTGGGAACTTTCAGCGATGGGGGCACGACTGAGCAATCAGGTCGCTCAGGCTCGACTTGTTCCTTATGCTCTATCCAAAAAAGCCACCCTCCGAGAGTTGTAACAGCAATGCTTAATCTCATTCAAATCAGTGACAGTTGCAGCATTGGGCTGGGAGGTGTACATGAAGGCCTCACCTTCTCCTGAACATCTCAGCAAAGATGCAGCCCACGCTCCATAGGTCCACTGGGGTGGCGTAGCTGGACTGTAGAAGCACTTCTGGAGCTCGGTACCATAGTGTGACCACCTAAAATGCACAAAGACAAAAAAGTTAAGCACATGCTGAAGTCCACATAGACATGTAGGAGTGATAGGGTGCTCGTCTCGATCAGTGGGCATTGATGCTAATGGCACAGTTTGAAAGTCAAGCATAGGATCCAAAAATGTTTCTGTGCCCCTGCGTCCGAGTTACGCAAAGTTTGGCAAAGCAAGCCTCCACATTCCCGTTTTGGTATACCAAGATCACACAAAGTTTCCACAGCGAGCCATTGGGGACCTCTCCCATGGTCTCCATGTGCCTCTATGGAGCCCAGGGCCTTTGGCCTTCAATGGCTTACCAACAAACAAGCCTTTTAAGCTCTAAATCTGATCCCTGTCTTTCCTCACTCCAGAGTCTTCCACAGTCAGGCAGACAAAGGAAAAGTCAACTTTGCAAAAAAGGCCATGCAATGGATAGTTGCTGTGATCCAATGATGTAGAAACAAACGAATGGGGATTGTGTCCGTACTTTTGTCCATTTAATAGACAAGAGTTTGTCATACAACGTCAGAATCTACAAAGTTCGCTTGGCCCGAATGATCACTTTTTCATGTCCTTAAACTCAGTGACACCTGCTACTGCAGGCTGGCCTCGGATCCGTCCCGCTCCTGAAAGGCCCAGCAAGAGGCCTACAGGATCCATGGCAAACTGGGCGCGCAGCAGAGGCGCACTGTTAACAGCTACAGTAGGGAGAGCCTCCAAATGAAACTCAGTGACCCTGCTCCAGAAAGTGGACAGCTTCCAGGTGCTTTCCCTCTCCGGCATGCTGTCCTCCCCGTGGGCTCCGGGCCCAGAAACCCTCCGGCTTATCGGCCAAATCAGCCGTCCCTGTGTTTGTAAGCAAAGCCTGGGGCATATATCAGGGGGAGTGTATCGTAAAATGCAAGGCACACTGGCACATGGCCAAAGGACACGGAACTGAAAGAGCGTCATGTCTAATGAGCACTGGTGTGGGAATCAACCTATGAGCAGCAGACAGACCACACGCCACAGATTAGACACTAATTAGAGTAATGCTCTGTAGTGTGAAGCGAGAAGAACTGACCCAATGGCACTGGTACATTACATCACGAGGTGCCAGCCAGCCAGGCAGGTAGTATTGCATAGTGTTAAGGGTTACAGAAGACTAAAGAAGCTGATTGACTCACAAAATATCAAATTCACACCATACATGCTGCAAGGACAGCCCTTTCAAAAAATCATAATAATAATGAATGTTTGCTTAGGACCGCCCCTTCAGCCTACACCAGTTTAGGCCCATCAGGTTATATGGAGTGTTGCTACTGCACCGCCTGTAGCGAGGTTACTGGAGTGAAAGCTGTGAAGGAAATATTTTAAACGTTGTACTGTTCCTGGCTGTCAGGATTAAATCTAGTTGGGGCCCCCTCAGGAGGTGGTCTTCGACTAATTTGAGCGCCATATTATAGCAACGTAAACACATGCATCTCTTTGAGATACGTTCAACAGCCAAAAACACCCTCACTGTACAACCAAGACCCATCCCGGTACCACCGACACCCCTCAGAGTAAAACTAAACCACTCCTCCCAGTGCAAACAAAACTCCTCCAGTGCAATCAAACCTCCTGCTAGTCCAACCAAAACCCCTCCTAGTGCAACCAAAACCCCTTCCAGTACAACTCAAACCTCTCCCAGTACAACCAAAGCCCCTTCCAATACAACCAAAAGTCCTCCCTGTACAAACAAAGCTCCTCCCCATACAGTGTGTCACTGCACACATGATGTGTCTGCTGGGAGGGTAATCTTGGTGGATGTACATGGTAGGGGGCCAGTTAAAATGAAATGCTTAATAGCAATATAGGCAGACACTGCTGTGCAAAACAAACTTCAGACAACAATAGGTAACTGGATGCCACCTAACAAGCAGATGTGCGTATTCCATCCCACACCACAATCGGATTTCAGTCCGACTATAACCGGAGATGCATTTGACTACCAAGTGTGAATGCATGGATCTGAATCTTGTCAGGATACAATCCGGATACAAGCTACGTAAAGTGACCAGGTCACTGTAGTCTTTCACAGGATCCAGACATCCATTTCTTTTCATTTCCAGCCTGAACTGTTTAATGAATGAGCCACAATATCGAGCTACCAATCAGAACAGAGGTGATTTACATGTATCCATCTTAAAGGCACAGTAATAAAAACAGCCACAGGAGTAAAGAGAGGTGGAACATGGCCATGTAAACGGGATTATGACTGGTTGTGGTACATAAAGCCATAAAATGGACTTTATGGCAAGAAATAAAATGCAATAAAAGTACAATATGATGATATGGGGGTGGATGCAGTGTGATTTTGGCAACAATAGGCTACAGCCATGAACTACCTTTATAATCTTATTCAAATACTGTAGTCCCTCACTCAGCGACCAAAGGTTTTCACAACTTGACTCACTGCTCATGTTTCAAGGTTGCGGTGCGAGATCAGCGTCAATGGAATTAAATTAAGCTCACGTTTTTCAAGTGTAAAAGAAGTTATTTTTAGTGGCGGGCAGCATGTGCTATGTTGACACTTTCTCATCTTAGTCTTCCTGATTAAGGGGAACTGGAGAGGAAGTCGAAATGAACTCAAAAGGATGAAACATTTTGGTCTCTCTGTTGTCACATGATCATGGCACATGATTCATTCAATAGCAACCCCCCCCCACCCCCCACCCAACCGCCATCGTTTATCATACAGCATCGGACATTCATTCAGATAGTGCTTGTTATGACCATTGGTGCAGTTCCTATTTAGTATGACATACAGCTCAAACCCAACACTGACTCATTTCAAACAGGGGAGACCAGGCCGCTTTGGTAAAGGTCACTCAGGTTAGTCTGAGTGAGTCCAGATGAATAAGTGATCAACTGCATTGCAATCAGATTCTATTCTATCGATGGCAGTTTAAAATCAGATAGAGGTTGTTCTATAGACTAGTGAAACTGTATGGTCTTACCTACAGCTAACTATATGAGCAGCGTTTTGGGGGGGATGCTGCACGACTTCTAGGAAGAACCACAGCTGAAGTATATCCGCTTTTCTCAACGCTGTGTTTGTGGTGTGGCCTTCTATTAACACACGCACACTCTCACACTGCTCTTTCATTTACAAACGCTTTCTGCTCTGCAGAACACTCGCAAAGGTGAAGACAACTCTTACAGAGGTGTGGTTCTTCAATCTTCCAGAAACAGAAGACTGCAATGATTCAAAGGCCGTGTGAGGCGTTAACAGAGCCAGGATTGGCCACACACTGTCTCAGACAGACTTAGCCCCGCGTACTATCTCACGAGACATTGGCATATTAGCATATTCAGTCCCCATTCTTTTTATTTTCTCACTTGTCAGTGAAACTGTCACAACTCTGTCACGTGTCTGTACCCAGAGCAGGGTTCCTCTGTCAAACGGCACATCTTTCTGTCACACAGCCTTTCTGTTTACCTCAGACTGCACGCAAAACTAACTAGAACAGCGTCTCAGTGATTGCAGTGAATGAAACGAAGGGGGTGTCTGGTGGAGGTGATGAAACGCCTTCCCCTCGCATGCCTCGCTAGCTCATGCCTGCTTGTTTGTTTTCCCCATTTTCATTACAGTACAAACAAGCCGGGCTCAGAACTAAAAGGGCAGGCCAGTCAAGCCGGAGGGCCTCCGTCAGAAAACAGCTTTCACCTCAAAATGGTTTAAACCTTTATATGTTCAGTTCCAAAGTTACAAAAGAGCTAGGTCTGTATGTGATATGCTAATAAAAACAGAAAGCAGCGATTAGCACAGTTTTATGTTTTACCATTTTAACGTCGGTGTCCAAAAAGGCAGCTTTACAGGAGAGGGCAAAAACCTCATTTAATTTTAATGTAAGTCAATAGAACAAGATTCTTCTTCTAAGCGGTTTAGTGCCATTTGTGTTGGTCCATTCATCATGAAACTTTCCCACAATGTCAATGACATCGGCTGTGTTCAAATCACGCATAAAAATAAAAATCAAGAAAAATTTTGAAACATGTTTCTCTTCAGACTGCGACAATAGGAAATCTACTCTTTCCACACTTATTCCAAATTTGTTCCCAGGACAAAAAAAGTTGGGAGTGCAGCTACATTAGCTTTCTTTTTATCAACACCTAATGATAAAAACTGTTCAGGGACTGAAGACACAAAGTAATCCAGATCTTAAAAGTCTTTGGCTGTATAGAACCGTTTTCGAGCTTAGTAATACATACATTTTGAAAAGAAAGACATGCCAGTCTAGCACCCCCACTCTCTGTGGTTGTGCTTTGGTAACACTTGCAGAATGCTACTTGCCAATCCCATGATGAAATAAGCAGGGACGTCCCTGAAAAGGACAGTGTCTAAAAAACAGCGTATATATTACTCCAAAATGTGTTTAGTGTTGATGGGGAAAAGACAGACCCCAGATTTTGCCCTTTATGCTGGCAACAATCTGGAATGTCTTCCTATGGCCCGGAGAACATGACCACCTTTATTACCATAAACAACCTGGATGGTTCACCTGTCAGAACACAATTTCAGATGAGCTTAAGTCCAGAGAAGTCAATCAGCATTTCTGGGCGCTGGTAATGAATGGCTTCTACTGCGAATGATACAGTCTTAAGCTGCTGCATTTGTGGAAGTAGCAGATGGTGTTTATTGACACCAGTTTTTCTGACCCATGTGGTGAAATCCATCAGAAACATGTCGGTTTTTAAGGTCTTGACGTCTGAGGAGTCGGATTCGGAATGAGTGTACGCTGAAGAGATTTAAGGTGATGAGGTAAAACAGACAATATGTACATGGCCTTTGTGCTGTATTTAGTTGAAAGGGAGTGAAATGATAAATCTAATTTAATGCTTTTTTATTTTCTTTTTTTAATTTGCATTTTATTTACTGTATACTATATTATATGTATTATTTACTGTATTATTTATTGCATACTAAACACAGTATGTGGTTCAATTGTACATCTGCTTATTAGAAAATGGGAGGAATCATTCATTTAGCATTTACCTGATCATCCATTTGATATGATGATCTAAACAACTACAACTGCTTAGCTATATTGCTGTGCCATGTCAGTTCGAGTAACAGTATCAACTGCTTGTCTTCCTATACTCTCTCTGGTTCCATGTCACATCCATAGTCATAAACGTTCATAGCATGCACTATTATTTAAATAAAACACTTTTATAAAGAATGTGATTATAGATATGTTTCAAAGCATGCTGTTCTCTTATCTGTCTCGTCGTGTCTTCCATATATGGAAACTAATCTGCAAAAACAGCCTTATGTCACAAATACGAACCTGATTAACCACACTCATCTATACCTTAATGCTGATTTGCATAGGCTCATTAACGAAGCACAGAGGGGGCATGTTACACACATGATCCAGACAATGATGGGTCGAAACTAGGTGTGCACGATACTGGAAAAAACATCGAGGAACATGATATTTTTTTTTGTTCTGCAAAAATATTTAGGAATTGTGACTATGACTGAACAGCATTATTTAAAAATGTTAAAAATGCTAAATTAATATAAAAATAATGATAAATTTGAGAAATGACTAACACTTTTGTGGGTATGAACCGTTTTTCTGGAACCTTAATGCTCTACAGGGGTTGGACAATGAAACTGAAACACCTGGTTTTAGACCACAATCATTTATTAGTATGGTGTAGGGCCTCCTTTTGCGGCCAATACAGCGTCAGTTCGTCTTGGGAATGACATATACTGCGTCCTGCACAGTGGTCAGAGGGATTTTAAGCCATTCTACTTGCAGGATAGTGGCCAGGTCACTACGTGATGCTGGTGGAGGTTCGTCCTTCTTGGTGGTATGCTGACATTACCCTGGATACCGTGGCTCTTGATACATCACAAAGACTTGCTGTCTTGGTCACAGATGCGCCAGCAAGACGTGCACCAACAGTTTGTCCTCTTTTGAACTCTGGTATGTCACCCATAATGTTGTGTGCATTGCAGTATTTTGAGCAAAGCTGTGCTCTTACCTGCTAACTGAACCTTCACACTCTGCTCTTACTGGTGCAATGTGCAATTAATGGTCCAATTTAGCCATGAGACCTCCCACACTAAAATGACAGGTGTTTCAGTTTCATTGTCCAACCCCTGTACATCTGGTTTCAGTGCACCAAACCGAAAAGTGTGTATCCGAGAAGCCTTAAATCAGGAACTGAGCGGCAACAAAGTTTTAGCATGACATATTTAATGAAATTAGTTTTACCAAACATTGTACGTCCTGCAAAGCATCCACATACTGCATATGTGCACATTGCAATAACGATGCTGAAACGATACACCGCATAGCCCTTGTTGAAACATTTATGATGTACTTGTGGCTCTGCATTGCATTAATCTATTATCGCTTCTTTATTATTTAAATTCTGTACTGGGAATTTATGTAGGTCAAATTTAAAGTATATGCCAGTGTAATTGCTCAATGCACTGATTGTTTTTTAGCTCATTATCTCCCTCTCTCTCTCTCTCTCCCTCTCTCTCTCTCTCTGTCATGCTGGTGCTTTGTGCGGCACTGGCCGCTAACAGAAGGGTCAGATAAAGCAATCCTGGCTGCATTCAGATTATAGGACAGCATTCTGTGCATTCCTATCTGGTGAGAGAGCGCGGGCCCACTCAGCACAAGGGGAAACAGCAGCTTTGCAAGCTCTTCTCAGCAACGCTGCCCAAGCACATCCAAGCACAGCCACCGGACTGTACCACCCTGTGCTTCACCCACTCCATTTCAGCCAACACATTCGAGCCCTCCAGTCTCGCCACAACACCACCACCCCCACCACCCCGCACCCCCCACAAAATGCACTGGATTTAAAACAATAGAGACAATGTGATTAAGAATAAGGCCGGCCGATGGGTTTGGCCGGGAGCCTGTGTTTACATTCTCTCTCTTAAAGGAAGCGAGGGATGAAAGGCCCCTTCAACACAAGACCTTCGCCCGCATTCTTTCAGGCCGCCCCTGGACACTTTTAAAGGGACAAGTCTACTAACTTGGCGGAGTACAAAGCTCTTTGGGGAAAAACGAGCCTCCAGTGAAGACCTCTCATTCACTTAATAACACATCCGAACAGTGATATTATTAGCCCATGCTGACAAGCCCCTCGCTCAGTGTGGTGGGCTGCTGAGGTCTGCACATGCTGGTATTTACTGCAAAATCAACTGCAACCATGTTTTGTGGTTGGCTTACTCTTCGCCAGCTACTTGCTTAAATTTTCTCATTCCACCTTAAATGGTACAGCGGTTACATTCTGGGGCAAATAAAGTATCTCCAAAGCACCACTCACAAGGCAGGGTGCTCTCTGGTTCTCATTTGGTTAGGTGGCATTTGATAAAGTGAATAAACCCACTTCACTAGTCTAGATGGCAGTGAGCTGTACATTGTGCTGCTAGTGTCAGAATTTAGAACCATTTTCCAGGTTTACCTGCACATATGTGACCCATCTTTAAAGTACAACGCCCACATACACACACACAGCAGGGCACAGTGGGCACACTTGCCTGGAGCGGTGGGCAGCCCTATCCACAGCGCCAGTTGAGCAGTTGGGTGGCTTGCTCCGGCGCACTCCTGTTGGTTCAGGGAATCGAGCCCTTGACTGCCCACAACTGTTGTGAAGACTTCTGTCAAATACTGCTGATGTAATGTCAGCATGATGACGTTTGGATCTGAACTATTTGGGGTAATTTGAGGAAATTACAGAGATCCTTTGTCCCATACAAACTGGCCAGTCAAAATACCCACTTATTACATTACCGGACCTCCTCTGGTAAACCAATCCTGCTTGAACAGGCCTCTACAGCGGACGACATCAGCAAACAAAACACAAACCGTATGCGTGTCTCACCAAAGCTGATGTCCACGGTGCCATCTTGAAAGACCAAATGTATATACGAGTAAAACACTACAGCTTACACAGGAGCCAGAACAATTTGCATATTCGCAGATTTAAACCCAAAACTTTACTAATTAAACAGAAACAAAACCACCAACCAGATGATCAATGTACTGAGAGTACACTCACTACCGTTCATGATCCAACTCAGACTTATTTACTGGGAGTGATTCTCACAAAAGCTTTTCTTTGCTTGGTGGATGGAGGAAGCCGTGCTAACATTCTCAGTAAAGGCACACAACTCTCCCTCGGACAGAACCCCTCTTGGCACTAGGATGGAACCATCAAGAGAACTTCTTCACTACCATCATTCAGGGAACATAACTTCACAACATTCGCTGCAGTTAGATTTTGTTAGGTCGTATTGACTCCACACACTCTAGTGTAGTCTGCAGGCTTTCTACGGTATTAGTAATGCATTATACGTGCATTCATAAAAATCTATAACGGATTCATACATATGTTTTATAATGCCTGAAATAAACATTTGTAACTGTACATAGATCTACATAATCACACACATAAAGTGGTATAAAATCGCATTATAATGCTTCATAGCCCAAAGAGATATAATATGGTAAAAAGGTGTAGAGCTGATCAATAACATCAGCTTACATAAAGTCTGTGAGGAGAGCTTATAAGTGTTCATTAGACGTCATGTGCATTTACAAAAAATGTGCATTTTGAAGATACGGAGGACATTTAGAGAGTGGCCTCACTCTGGGTTCTTATGCAGCATTATACAAATAAACACAATATTGGGTTTTAAGATTTATGACACCGATTTCACTAATATAGTTCATAACAGAAACAATATGTACATCATAATGCATTATGGTACTTCATGTGCTATGAAACCATATACTGATGTGTGTGATTCCTAACATTTATGCACAGTTACAAAGGCTTATGCATTATAAAGCATTATAAAGACGCTATAGATCTTAATGATTGCACTAATAAAGCATTATAGATATCTGATTCAGAATTCTCTGGTTAAGGACTTTTTCCTAGTTACTGGTGAATGATAACAGCACTGTTGCAGCTTAATTACATTTTTTTTGTATCTTGATGAAGAAAAAACGAACCTTTCCTTCCGACAGTGTCGAGATGACCCTGATTGGCTGAGAGGTGTGTCAGTCATTATTTAGCAGATGGCCAGGTGCGCATTAACAGGTAAAAGCTAGCGTAAAGGACCTGCAGTAATGTGTGCTGTAGTGCTGTAGTGTCTGTGTAACTTAGCTGCTGAGATGTAAGCAGTCATTCCGAATGTTCTGATATCAGACAGATTACCACAGATAGGATAAACCTGCCGACTAAGATTTCTCCACAGTGGTGGTGAGAAGAACCGGGGGCCATGATGTCTACCAAGATAGCCATTTCATATCCAAAAAAAGCAGTGAACTTCTGAGATTTTATATGTAATGTTGATAAAGCCGGACAGAAAAATCTCTGCTGGCTATTTTGCCTTACAACACTCTGCATGTAGCACACCACCAGAAATGGCTTTTAAAAAACAAGCATTAACACAAAGCTTCTAATCAAAATCACTATAAAACAATGCCTGGGGCATCAGGCAGCATATTTTGTGTAACAACTACATGTGATGGAGCTTTTAGAGTCAATAAACTGTAAGGTGGCAAATGCAAGTTTCTCTAAGACGCAGTTTGTTAATGAAGCATTTCAGTATTCAGAAGTGCTTTCTAAACTCCTTGTTAAGTACAACTCTGTCACTGAGATGGAAATGGGCGGTGCTGTAAAAAGAGGAATGAAAAAACATGTCGTATTTGTGCAGCAGTTAGCATAAAACAAGTGTGATGTCTTTAGTGTGCTAACTCAGCCACACAGCCAGGATTCTGCCAGTTGCGTTCTGATTATCTATCCACACTCCTACGTATACACACTTACGTGTAGCAGTTTCCGGCTAAATTTAGCCTAGCAAACAGCAATCACACCCCCAGAGGCGCCGTCCCTCATATACTTCTATGTTTCCAGAGGGACTTTTTATGTCGTGACTCCGTTTTGTTTTCAAGATTGTCTCTTTCTATATGGCATACTAAATATCAGTCCTATGATTGGTCATTTGGTGTGTCAGCTGAATTTACCTTTCCTGCAGTAGTAGTTGGGTCTTGGCCACAATACGAGGCAATGTGTCTCTGGGATACATTTTGCTGTCCTATCAGAGCCTTTGCAAACTTTCAAAATAAGTTAAACTGCTTCATTATTCATTAGCAAATCACCAGCCTAAAATATGTTTTGGGGGAATTATACTATTGACCTTTGACCTTGATGAGGTGCAGCAATGCAAATAATAATTTTCCATTTAGCATTCAATGATCCATTAACATTAGCATATGATGATGCATTAACATTAGAATTAGATGAGGCATTAACACTAGCATTTAATGCTGCATTAACATTAGCCTATAATGATGCATTAACATTAGCATTTGATGATGCATTAACATTAGCATATGATCATGCATTAACATTAGAATTAGATGATGCATTAACACTAGCATTTAATGCTGCATTAACATTAGCCTACGATTATGCATTAACATTAGCATATGATGATGCATTAACATTAGCCTACGATTATGCATTAACATTAGCATATGATGATGCATTAACATTAGCCTACGGTTATGCATTAACATTAGCATATGATGATGCATTAACATTAGCCTACGATTATGCATTAACATTAGCATATGATGATACATTAACATTAGCCTACGATTATGCATTAACATTAGCATATGATGATGCATTAACACTAGCATATAATGATGCATTAACACTAGCATATGATGATGAGTTAACACTAGCATATGATGATGCATTAACACTAGCATATGATGACGCATTAACATTAGCATACTATGATGGAGGTGGATGTTGCAGTGCTTTTCATTGCACGGTCATGAGCAATACTTTGCATTGCACCACCGATTACCGTACATGCACAATGGTCACTCAGCAAACCCATGAGGATGGGTCGACCTACCGCCTCCCCTCCGGCCATGTTTTGTCTCTAGACGAGCCATTCTTTGCCACACAGTCAAACGGGCTGTAAACACCATTATTGTGAAGCCCTAGAGTCATTCAAGGGGTTTTTCCCTGCTCTTTTAAAAGTCCATTTACAATGGCAACAATACTGTCAGGCCCAGCCAAAAGCAGAGAAAGATATATGAAGTCACAAGTGAGCGGAGCGTGTAAACTGTATACAGTTTAGGAAAAAAAAAAAGAAAAAGAAAAAGCTCCACAACTGCTGCCAAAGTATGCAGAGCTTACAGGAATGCTGTATGGGGCCCTCTCTGAGCGAACAAAGAGAGCACAGTCAGCCTCTCTTTCCCCTGTGCTACCACATCCGCACATCATTAGTTGGAAAATTCCTGATATATGCTGTAATTTTTTTTCTGGTACAGGCAAAGCTTTAATATCCAGATGCCCTTGCTCTGCACCCCCAAACCAGTCTTCCTCCCGGGCTGGCCTGCAGCCAATAGCCGTCAACAATTAATACAGGCGAGGTCTGAGAGCAAGGGCGCACCTCTCCCGCGTGGATGGCTAGCGGCGAGGGTCACGCAGGAAATACCAAATAAGAAGCTTGCCGTGCATCGTGCTGCGCCTCTGCTCATGTGTCTATTACAGTTTAGAGCAACCCTCCCTCTTTTCCTCTCCCTCTCTACTGCAGTTAGAGCATGCGGGGTCGTTTTTTCCTTCCTTCTTCTTCCTTTTTGGAATACCGGGGGAGATATCTAAACATTCCCAGAGTGTGTCGCACGTGCTCTCCTGCGTGCCATGTTTTCCTTTTTTTTCCCAGCCATGCTCGCTGCCTCTGTGTCTGTCCAGAGTGGAAGCACATTGTCTGGCAAAGCCCAGTCTGCTCTTACCTCACCACAAGACCCTGCTGCAAATCTTCACTTCACTTCATCTCAGTTTTGAGTCTTTTATGATGGCTTCACTCTGGAGCTCTGCAACAATATGCCCTGAACGCTTCAAATAATGAACGCAACAATTAGTCCCAGCTACGTAATCTGATTGGTTGGGAAGGGTTCTGCCCAGTCTGTCATTCCCAAGATAACAGCACTGTATCTTTCTGCTGAGTGCAGATTCGCTATAGGGTGCAGATAGCACGTCAGAAAACGTATACATCAGATGACGTCTAAATGAACATACACTCATCATCATTGCACAAATAGTCACACTCTGAAAGAATTAACCCACAGGGATGAAAATTGGTGGGTAGGTCTGACACCGCGAGACATGCAAATGATTCAAGTTTCACGCTTGGCCGCACATGTGACATACACAAGGACGAGTCTCACTGATGTACCTGACTGACCCAACAACCACAACTGCGGTCATTCAGTGAGCTGTGATGTCCTCCATGGGTCATACTGTTAGTGCCAGCACCATTGGCAGACGGCTGCACAATACATCACTACACGCAGAGCGTTACGATAACTGCTCTTAACACAACATCAACGTCGCCAAAGACTGCAATGGTGTCGTGCCAGACTGTCATGGAGGGACTCAGAATGGCAGCCGGTCATCTTCAGTGACAGGTCCCACTTTTGTCGTGAGGGAGACGACCAACGAATCCGAATGTAGAGGCACCGTGGTCAACAACGAGATAAACAGTCTATTATCACGCATCACACGTCCAGAAGGCCTGGTGTCACAATCTGCAGGAACTGTGTGAGAATGTTCAAGCTGCATGGGACGGATTATCACAGGACCCCATTAGGACCCTCTACAACTCCATTCTGAGACATCTTCCTTCAAAGGGCATTACAATCCTGGCCTTGTTTTAGGTCAGATTCCAAACGGGGGCCTGACAGAAAGACTGAATCAAATTCTTGACCTGTCGTCACCCAGTCAGCAAATTTTATGGTTGGTATAAATGTACAGAAATTGCTGAAATGTGAAATGTGATACCTCCACCAGTACAAAGAACAGCTGGGATTGGATTTTGCATGGACTGGACAAGTTTGGATATAGGCCACATTAGTAGGGAGGAGCGAATAATCGACGACCAAAGTGAGTTAGTGAAAAGACAGTGAATAATTTTCCTCCAACAATAATGTTAACTTAGTCTAGGTCCCGGATGTAGACAGGAACCTTAGCCTACCTTAGGATCCTTAGCCCCAGGGCTAGCGCCAATTGCTCTAGACTAATACCCACTTTAACGCCTTAATTTTCCACAGCAAGTCACACCGGAGCACACTAGCTTTAACACTAGCTTTAACACTAGCTTTAAGAAGCACTGTAGCCTAATTTTTTGTCCGGTGAGCTTAGAGTTTTCTTCAGGCCCAGTAAAACAAGATTAACTCTGTATGCCTCCTTCACCTTTTCAGTGCATGATAAGGTTTTGTCAGCACACCCCCCAAAAAGAAAAAAGGTTTATGGGAGAAAAGTTTTGGAGCAGTAACCGGACTCCATGGATTCCTGCTTTCCACCTTCTTGGAAAACACAAAAGTGCAAGATGGGAGTTATTTATGGCAACCACTTGTGTTCCATTACTTGTGTTCTAGGCTGTGAACTGTTTAACAAAAATAATTTGTACAAGACATTGCCTCACCTATTATTCCAGGTGTAACAACAGGGGCCTCATAAACTCGAATTACTGCTCACCTGTTTCATATCAGCCTCTCTAAGCCTTTCACCAACTGTGCGCACACCGCCCGTGCTGAACAGACCTCTTCTCCTGAAGATCCAAACCAGAACACTTCTCGCAGAAGTATTTGTATATAAATGTTTGTAATCACTGTTTTCACTAATATAAACCCGATTTAGTCGCAGGTGCGTGTACACAATGATTTAAATGTGACGCTAATAGAGAATCATCGTTTCCTAATGATGTACGACTTTCAAGTGAAGAACAATTCTTAATAGGACAAATGATATTAGCGTGTTCTGTGTTCGACCTTGCCTTTTAATCTACTCCTCTCCATTATTGTTCTACCTCCATGCTGTTACATTTACTCTGGCATGTGAATAACACGATCTAACAAACTACCGTTTTGATGAAATTCAGATTTTAATGGCGTTCGTGCTTTAAATGATCCTGTTGACCAGGTAAACATATAAGCAAGTATATACACCACACATAGCATTCTTAGTGATCTGAATACGAGCGCAGGCTTGTTCAGTGAATCATCTGGCTTATTTTGTATATAGTGATAGAAAACACAGTAGCGCACAAAAGCTCCAATTCCACATGCTGATCCATGCAAAACGGGGATGTGCATGCAGTGCAACTACTCCGGTGGTACGACTGGGTTGTGTGCAAAATGAGAGTGCTGATGGAAACATGGAACACAGTGTACGGCTAATAGGGTAGAAGAAGAAACAGGATGCAAGTCAAGGCTAAAACCTGACCAAGAGAAACACAGCAAGCAAGGAAAACTACGGCACGCTCTCCAAGGACTCCCACAGATTTATGTTCGCATGCTATTGTACCATCACATTAATTGCCAGCTTACCTCTTCAAAGTTCCCCGCAGAGGTAGAGATGACACCGCCTTTCCACTCTTACTCAGCACTCAGCATCCCCCATTCTCACCATTTAATCCCCTTTTACTCACTCACACTTTCGGGGCAGGCTGCTCGGGTAGAAAACGCCACGACTGGCGGATTGAACTCGGTCAGTACAGCTTTGACGGGTGCAGCGACAGATGAGAGCAAACTCATTTCTTGAGTGGATCTGACAGATTACTGCTGGTGAACGATGAGTCACGTCTCCCACCCACACATGAAGGGTAAAACAGACAGCATGCTCATTTAGGGACATTTAAATGATGCTTTCGTGAACAGCTCAGGGACTTTAACATCTAAAAGGTTAGCAGGTGGAACAAAGCTCAATTACTCATCTGATATCCCAGCGCTTGTAATTCAAAGCAGCCTGGGTTCGCTGCTGCTCCGGATGCTAATGACTCTAAAGACTCTCTCCAGAGTTTACTGCTCTAGCCGGAAAGCCATTAGGAGAACAGATGGAATGGAAAAAACGTTGATAAACTAATGACAGTTTCTAGTACAGTAGAGATCCTGTCACTTTGTTTACATGGCCATGTTGGGCACAGATTAAGGCCGTAATCGGCTCTGAAATAAAACTTCCGGTCTCAGAATCCAATCCTCTAAAGTGCTCTCAAACAGCCGCTTTCACACTTTCATGCTTACAGTAATCCAAATATTGTTAATTCCCAATAAGGTGACATTGTAATTACAGGGCTTTACACTGTGATGTTCGTCTAGGAGCATTTTAACAGACATTCTTATTCATCTTGCTAATATGTTTATATCGTCGCTGTCCAAAGAAAAACATGTATCTCCATTTTTGTTGATTTTTACTTGTATGCCTCATTTGATAGCATGAGCTGATGTCTACATTCTGTGGAGATTTCATGAAGAATGGACCAACGGAAATGGCCCAAAACCGTTTGGAAAGACGTCTGGTTCCATTGACTTCCATTCATATTAAATGAGGTTTTTGGCCACTCCTGAAAAGTTGGCGTTTTGGAGATACCTGTTTTTCTTTGGACAGCGACGATATGTATATGTCATTTTTATATGGCTTTAATGTCAGTTTGCCCAGAAGAAGTGGCCTTGGGTTTTTAATAAACTGTCACTGTAAATGAGAATGGCTTCTTAATGCCTAGTTGAATACAAAGGTCAATAAAGTTCAATAAAAACTAAAAGAGTGTGTTTACTCTAAAGATACAGATTGATGGCGTAGCTTAATCTTGCCAAGGAGTTGCTAGACGCTTGCTATGGTATCCCCGATTGGCTCTTTTTCTTGAAGGGCGGGATTTTCTCCATAAGAAGATGCCATGTTGAGAGCTTTCCCAATCATGACTCAATCACTGTCCTACTTTATAACATCCTGTTTAACTGGGTGTTACTCATGGACTTCTATCATATGACGTATATCAGTGACAGAAGCTGGGTGTGCAATATTCATTCCTATATGGAAAAGGCTTTATTTCATGAGAACTGTATAAAAACCCTGTGCATCCAATCAAAAAGCTGTATACAAGGTCACCATTCCTGATCAGACCACACATGCTTGGAATGGTGTCAATATCTCAATACTTCTGGGAAGAGGTAATCAGATGAAAGTCTGGCAGATAAATACGAAGCAAGCGGAAGAAACATTACCACTGAATAACAACAGTGTTGTGCAATGCCTTATCACTTGCAAACTATTACAACCTAATATTCCCATATACCAGCTACCAGCGTTGTGGTAGGCAGCTGTAATCAACCCTCTGAGCTCTAGAAACGGCTGTATTTAGAATCAAGTCTGAATATTAACATGCAGAATGTCCTAGCTCATCGAAACCGACATCAGGCTGTAAGTCTTTCAGTTTCTTACATGAAGTCTTTGATTCCTGTATGTTCACCTATCACTGTTACCCCACTGAAAGCTATCTGAGGATGGTTCCAGAAGCAAAGAGCATGTGGGACATTGGAGGAGAGTGAGAGAGAGAGGGACGGGTGGAGAGATGGTTGCTAGGTGTTGCCAACATGAGGAATTCATTCCACTGGAAGAGGGGAAGGAAGCGTCAGGGCCCAGAGGACCCACAGCAAAGGCTGCTGTGGAGTTTGTGGTATGCAGAAAAATGGTTGCTGGAAGGAGGATTCTTTTTTAACACAGCACAACATGGGCTGCATCAGCCATTCGCTATTGCACAACGTCCCAATTGCAAGGAAAACAAGATCAGCACCTTCGGATGGAGACAAAGCCTTTTTTCCAAAAGGGGCCAGCAAATACTGTACGTTCTGAAGTACACGAGGAGGTCCACAGGGCCCATTGCTGCACGGATCTATTGTATTGCCTCAGACCCTTCTAGGTAATTCATAGTCATCATGAGTGAGCTAGAGGAGAGTTCAACTTCCATGTGATTAGAATCTAGTGGTAGCGGCGGTCCCTTCATCGGTCACTGACTCTTTTTTCCGACTGTAGAAAAAAGCTACGACAATCCATCGGAATAAAATGATTCAAGGAATTTCCCTCCTGTTACCCAAATCTAATTTCGTGAGCAACGTGGTGCACATGATGCTTTCTTGAATGCTGTCCTAATCGCTTTCATGGGACAATCCAGTCTGCCTGCATTTTTTTTTTTTTTTTTACATTGACTCCCACTGGCATAGTCTGAACTACACCGCATTACCATTACTTAATTCTGTTCTCAGAGAGGAAGGCATGTGGAGCAGTGGAAGGCAGCGCTAGGTACAATATCTCCAGCGTGGAGAGGCCGAATGCTTCGCTCTGCTGTAGCCTGGTAACGACAGCAACTTTCCCTGTCTTCTGTCTGTACATGACCCGGGATAAAGGCCAGCTAATGTACCCAAAAAGGCAATAGGAGGAGAAAGAAACTTGCTCCGTTTTGAGCCGCTGCCCGGCGGCTTAGCGCTGTCAATCAGATGGGGACAATGGTCACTGGGAGAGTGGAGACATTCTAATGATCAACAATGCAGTGGACCCGTGAGATTTGCAGGGTCAGCCTAATCTTCACCTCTGTAGCACCCGATGGGTGGTCTGCCCGGCTTGCACTCGCTCAGCCTCTCTCTCCCTCTTTCTCTCCCGCCTACCGGCTGGGAGAATGAGCAACTGCAGGGAGAGGGCTGCCAAATGGTAGTGCTCATAAACAACAAACCTTTTTTTTTCCATTAGCCCTTAGAAGTCACACTCAATGACTGCAGTTTGAATGGGAAGTCTAGTTATTTGGGGTGTACGGTCTTGTTTTGCGAAGTGGGAAAGGTTTAAACGAAATCTCAAACCAGACAATACAGAATGTTAACAGCATTAAACCAAACATTGAGCCAACAATACAATCAGACTTTGGCAATCTCCCCTTTAAATTGTTTTAATCTGGTGCCAAAGAAGTTATAACAACGACGTGTCAGTCTTATAGGTCACAAATAACAAAAATAAAGTGCTATTATAATGATTTAAAACATTGTCTAGTTTTCAGAGTGGTAGAAACTTCATGCTCCTGGTGATGGCCCTGCATGAGGATGATGGGGGAGTGAGTGATGGGATTCATAAACTGAGAAGAGGTGGTACGGTGCAGTGAATGTCTCGTTCCATGTGTGGTAAATGGATCCAAGGCAGATGTTAACGATTTGCTACAAGGGGTGACTGAATTCGGGTGTCCCAAAGACCATAGTGTTAATGAAGTAGCTGAGTCTGCAGGTGTATGGAAGCGTACGGTCATACGGGTCTACCAGCAGGGGCTAAAATCCCAGTCTACAGGAATCTCCCCTCAGAATTGTGCCAGGGAAGGCATCTACCAAATCTGGCCCAAGTGACCAATACTTAGATGCATGAGTGTCTGAACATTGATGTGGCTACATGCAGAAACTTGTCCGGTCCATGCCAAATCCAATCAGAGCTGTTATTCATGCTTGTCGGTCATAGGTGACTAATTTTTGTCCAGTGAGCTCATTTATAAAATTGTGTTTAAACAGAATAGAAAAACAACAGACATCTATGGATTTTATAGATATGGATAGCAGTAAAACAGCAGATAGCTATGGATGCTTCCTTTGAGAACCTGTTTATATTTAGCATGGTAGTTCTATAAGAACAAACTGTCTAATTCACTCAACACTTTATCTAACCAACACGTTTTAATATTACTGTACACTGTCAGATATAAAGGTACAGGTACATATTTCTCATTTGTCAAGGTTCAAACCATATAAATGCACCTATAACAATGGTTTTACGCTATTCCTTAAATTATATATACACAAGCACATATTGGCAGCTTTTCATAAACCAATGTTTTAAACCAGAGCACCACAGTACAAAAGCCTGGTGTGTATTTTTATGAAATACTGTAGACTTATGTTCTCTTATGGTCTAAAGGGACTGAGATGTACCCTTGGTGGAGAACCACCCCGGTCCTGCCCCAGTGACAGTTTAGTGCCATTATACTGAGAGTGCAACCTACAGGTTTGATACCAGAGAGTATTGGTTTGATATTAGAGAATATTAAAGCTCAGACTTATTCTTCATTTGTATATTACATGTAATTTGGTCTCATATCGACTGTTTTAGATCGTTCTCAGCTCTCAGCTACATGTAGTGTGAAATATCAGCTACACTTCTGGTAAAGCAAGCAAACTGACTACATGTGGCCCTTTCTGGTCACAACAAAATCCCCAAGGGATATTCCTTCATTCTTTATGTAAATCAGGCGACCATTACAGCTAAAAACAGCCCTTTCATTGAATGATTCATCCTGAGTGCTAGACAATAGTCTGTGGTGTGTATTTAAAACCTCTTCTGTTTCTTATGTTGTCTACATGGGTTTCAGCACTGAACCGCTTGTCTGGGCTGCTTAGCATGTCTCTCCTGTACAGCTTCAGGGGTGTGACACAGTTACCACTCTGTTGGCGTGCAGGTAGCAGCTAACAGCTATTATCCATGAAAGCAAAAGAAATCACTCAGAGAGTCTCTGTGCCTGTTTTGCATACACAATAACGGCATTTCTTTATCTGGAGGGAGACAGAGAGGAAGTGTTTTTTTAGCCACACTGAGGGCGGGTGATGAGGGGGATTCCAAGCGCAGGAAAATTAATCAGGGAGCTGGAGAACTAGTGCTTACTCTCCAGTCCCTATGTGTCTCTCGCTCTTTCTCTCGCTCTCTCTCGGGCTCTCTCATTCATACCAGCTCTCTCAGTCTTTCCCCCCTCTCTCACCCTGACTCATTCTCTCTCTCTCTCTCTCTCTCTGTCTCTCTCTCTCTCGCTTTCTCTGTATTTCCTTATCTCGCTCTCACTCACCCATACTCTCTCTCTCTCTCTCTCTCTCTCTCTCTGTTTGTTTCACAGCAGAACTGAAGTGGGGGTTAGGGTGGAGGAGGGATTTTCTAATGCCTCCGGTGGATTCCCAGGTGAACCTCCAGAAGCTCAACTGCCTAACCACTGAAACCGCACGACCAACAGCCAAGTTGTAGCAGCCATTCAAATTTTGCAAACCGAATTAGTCGTGAAAAGGACGGGGTTAAGAGGTGTCTTGTGGTTGTGCCCGTAAATGTGCCTTCATTCAAACACTGAACACGCTCAAATTTCCATTCATGCCTTCACGGCATTAAGCAGAAACCTCATCTACACATGCGGAGGATGCAATAGCACTCACAGGCTAAACTGCTCCACTGGCATTCCTTTGAGAAACATCTCCCTTTCTCAGAGCAACGGAGACTAGATACGGTGTCCATTCGGCGGCTATATGCTATCTCTTGACATCAGAGACTCTTTCGAGAGACTATGACTTCAAAGGATGACAGAGAATTCACTGACTTAATCACACGATCCATTTCATCCCCCCCGACCACTTTGTCGTGGCCCTGAGACATGAAACAGACAGCGGTGGGTCTCAATTTACACGTTATGCACCTGCTTCTGGACTTTCGCAGCTGATGGGTGGCCTTTCAGTGCCGGCCATTCCTGACTTGTCTCACAGGAGCCACTGGTCTTTTCACTCTCAATGGATGTCACTCTCCTGAAGTCACGGTGGGGGTATCAAGGGCCATTCATTGAAGTAGTAAATCACCCAATTCCTCAACACATACGCTTTCAAAATGTGATATAATTGCAGGTTTAAGTGATGAGCAGGGAAAGCAGGAAGGAGGGATGTTAAGAGAAAGAGCAGATACATTCCAATATTGGGATTTATTATGATTATATATTATTATGAGGGTATTTATTATTATTTTTGGCTATGGTCAGCTATCTCTCCCTCTCTATCTCTCTCTTTCCAGATAGATAGATAGATAGATAGATAGATAGATAGATAGATAGATAGATAGATAGATAGATAGATAGATAGACAGATGTGGATTGGACAGATTTTTGAGTGACTCTGTATAGTGACTCTGTATAGTGAGAGTTATACTGAAAGGGACAGTGGGAGTAATGGGTCTGTGTGGAATCACTGAGTATTCAGTCATTTTTAAAATATGCTGCCCAACCCTGCACATGTATAGTCACTGTCAACAGCCATTTCTATTGAAGCTCAGTCAAATAGAAAACATGCTGGGTAGTACCAACCAACATATAAGAGATAAGTGGTTTGAGTTTCCTGCCCAGGCAGGAGCATTGCTACTATAGTAATAAGACTACTTGGGCTAGACGCCTAATGTTGCATATCTTTATAAATGGCTCTGCATAAGAGCTTCCTACCACATAATGTAGAAATGGACCAAAATAACTTTAACATGCTGGAGATTTCTGGCTTTTCCCTTCTGTATTAAAGGGGAACTATTATGCTTTTCTGGTTTTTCCCTTTCTATTAGTATGTCATAGCGCTTAGTTATAAAGCCCAAAGAACAGATACAGATACAGCAGCTTTCTCCTCCAGAAACCACTTTTCCCAGCTGTCTGGGCAAAGTTCCAACGCCTCATTGGAACTCGAGCCCTTTTCTCTGATGGTGTCATCTCGTAACACAGTCCTTATTATACGACACCCGACGAGCTTGTCATGCTCTCATACAACACAGAGGGCTAAAAGAGTAGAAACTTACCGCTTGGATACATCCTGCTCCAAACTAGCTCGCAAATGTGGGTCTACCAATTCGTTCTACCTGACTTTTAGGAGGGGACAGCGGCTCAAACTGATTTTACACCAATGACACCATTTTAAGAATCGTTACAGTGGTGTGGGGGCAGAACGATGACGCTCTGGTGAATGATAGTTTAGAACAGAGTGGGCGAGCTGACCAATCAGAGTACATCGGGAGGCGGGGCTTAAAGACATAGGAGCACTAACTGAGTGTTTCAGTTGTACAGTATGAGAATTGTATGGTAATGGAACACTGAAAGTGAAGATGACGGGTCCCCTTTAATGGAGCTTGTGCCATGATTGGTGACTGTTTGTAGAAACTGTATTTAAGACAATCCTGTGTGCTTAAATACTTTTGTGCTTAAAACAACTATGTTTGCACGCTTCCAGTCCTTACATCCATGTCACATTCCTCATTATATGTATCTCCGAAATGCTGGCAGCATCACTGCCACAGCAGAACTCAGTAAACTCGTACCAGCATGATGAGAAGTTCCTTGGTTGCGCACTATCAGCACTATGTGGTTAAATTGGGATTTTGATTATTTGATGGGACAATTTGAAGGGCATTTTCACCATCGCTGGTCTAACTAGAGTTTTAACCCTACACACACTCCACTTCATGTATGGATTATAATGTGAACTTCACCATATTACCATATGAACGTCATGCAATGCATCTCAATGTGCCACAACATAGGGGTTAAGTGTCCGCTATAAACCTCAAATCGTGAATACGGTGTGTTGCTGCTATTTTTGGGGACACTGTACAATTGTTGAACATGCTTGTAATAGCCCAGGAAAATAGGCAGTTAAGAAACAGTTGTGCAAGCTCACTCACCACTGAAGTAAGCGCCATCTGAAAGCTGTATATGCGTGCCAGACCAAAATCAGCCAGTTTGATCTGTCCTCCGCTTGTGACCAGAATGTTTTGAGGCTTCAGGTCTCGGTGAACCACGCGGTGCGAATGAAGGAAGTCCAGACCCTGCAGCAACTGGTACATCATATCCTGCAAAAAAACAGACAATGAAAACCGGACTATTTCTTACTCCAGGGGCTAACACCTCAGGATAGCCTGGAGGAACAATAGGGACAGTATGAGATGACACATCAAGGACAGGACCAGGAGAAGGTTTAGCTATAGGTCAATCAGTTCAAATTCCGAGATCTTGTGGATTGGGAAGGGGGTGGGGGGGCGCGGATGAGCATGTTCCTTTAAATCTGGAGTGCGGCAGATGTTGATAGCTGACATGAATGCCGAGCCGGAAAGACGTGCTACTTTAAGGCCCCGTTCTGCCGGACCTCCACTTCCCTGCAGCTGTCCCACAATCACTTGTTCAGTCTTAGGGCCAGGGAGAAAGCAGCCCCTAATGCCACTGATTCGAGACAGAACAGGAGAGAGAGAGAGCGAGAGAGCGAGAGAGAGAGAGAGAGACAGAGAGAGAGAGACAGAGAGAGAGAGAGAGAGAAAGAAAGACAGAGAGAAAGACAGAGAGAAAGAGAGGGAGAGAGAGAAGGGAAGGAAAAAGACGGAGAGAGCAAGCAAAAGAAAGGGAGACAGAGAGAGAGAGAGAGGAGGGAAGGAAAGAGAGAGAGAGAGAGAGAGAGACAGAGAGAGAGAGACAGAAAGACAGAGAGAGAGAGAGAGAGAGAGAGAGAGAGAGAGAGAGAGAGAGAGAGAGGAGGGAAGGAAAAAGACGGAGAGAGCAAGCAAAAGAAAGGGAGACAGAGAGAGAGAGAGAGAGAGAGAAAGAGAGACAGAGAGAGAGGAGGGAAGGAAAGAGAGAGAGAGAGAGAGAGAGAGAGAGAAAATGGCTTAACTGCCATTTCCTCTAGTGAAACTTACACAACGACAGTAGAAGAAAGCCATGGCCATGGGGGCTGCCGGAGTGATAGATAAGGGGGAAAAAGCGGGCTGACGGAAGAAAAAGAGGGAGAGCAAAAGGAGAGCAAAAGAAAGAGAGAGAGAGCTGTTTGTGCACAGTTGCTGCATGAATTGCTCCAAATCGGAGGCATCAAGCAGTGGCAGGCTAACCCTCCAGAAACCTGCCTCCAAGACCTCACAAGTGACATGGATTCAGGCCCACGGCTCCATTCACTCCCCAACCAGCTGGTGAGTGATTAAAAGCGCTGAAACAATGGGGTGCACACTCAAGCAGAAAACATTTGCAAACGGCGCGGATCTGGCCGTGCCTGGGGAAGGGGACTTTGGGGGGTAGGGTGGGAGGGGTCGGAGGCAGTGACAATGCGTATAAAGGGGGCTAGGGCCCAGGAAACGTGTGTGTGAGAGTGAGGCCTGTGTGCCTGGCAGCCAGCATAAACAAGGGCCCTTTCTGAATACCCATCCAGCCATGACCTACCGGACCCACCAACCCGCCGTGGCACATGCAGTCTGGCGCAACGGCATCACCCCCACCCCCCCTCCCCGCAATCAGTTTCTCCACACTGGCTTCAAGCCTTATTGCCACGTTTCCTCCCCATGACAAAAACGAAAAGGGAAAAAAAACACAATTACGGCATAATGACCCGAGGACAAACACACAAACACTCTCCCCGGCTCTCCTTTGTGGTCCCAGATGAGTTAACTTCAGGCAGTGCCATGTGTACCGAGAACCCGTCATTAAAGGGTTAATAAGAATGACCTGGGTATTTAAAGTGTATCTAATGAGAAAGAAAAACTCCGATAGCAGAACGGCAGGCTGACCTTAATCATATGATACCTACAAGCAGCGGTGCACAAAAACCAGCTTGGGACTTATTATACTTTTTCTCAATTTTGAAAAATAGAAGTATGTGAAAAGTACATCATCATAAACAAGGCTTCCAAACTTCCTTTCTCAGTCCAGTGATGTCATACGGAAGGAAAACGTTTACACATACATTCACCATCAAAAGTATAGCTGCACCCAGAAGGAAGTGTGGGATCGTAGTGCTACTGGGAAGGAAGATAAAGGTTCCCAGGAACAATAAATGATGATGAATTTAGACTGATATGGGGGATATTTATTGTGTTACACCATAATAGGCTTTGGTGATGCTCACGTGGTGTTAAGGGCAGTCGTCGTGACGGCCTGTGTGTGTAAAGTCCTGCCTCGGGCAGCTGTCTGCCAATGGCGTTAGCACTAACAAGACGACTCATGGCGGACATCACTGCATGCTGGATGTCTGGAATCATGGCTGTTAGGTCAGTCAGGTACAGCGATACACATCCGAGTGTGAACTTGAATCATGTGCGTGTCTCACAATGTCAAACCTACCCACCAAGTTTCATTCCAGTTTACTGATTCCTTCTGGGTGCAACTATTTGTGCAACTAGTATAAGATAATGAGTGTATACACGCCTATGTTTAAAGGCATGGTAACATGGACGGGATGCATCAGAGAAGAGTCAATAAAATCCAAAAAATGGTCAGTCATATGATTCTCTCTTCTTGCCCAGAAAATACTGATATTATAACTCATAACAAGTAATGACTAAATCTGCAACGACGGTATCAGCCTGAAACACCAAGTCTGAGGAGCCCAAATTAAGCACCTGTTCTCAGCAGCACCTCATCCGCAAAAAGACGTGAACAGAAAGTTGAGGGAAAAAGAGAAAAAAGGGCCAAAGAAAAAAAAACACACTTAAAAAAACCAGCAGTCAAAACAGAGCCTCCAGAAGGCACTCCCCTTTCTGATGCAAATTCATGAGAGACGGCCATATTGTTTATTGTAGCCAGGCACAATGCAGGACATCTGCCAGTTAGCGTTAGTGTAATTCCCTCCCCATGCTTCATTAGGCTCTCCTTTATAGGGCAGGGACCGGCCTGAGAGAAGCGTGGGGCTGCAGGGTCCAGCCGCACTCCCCAGCGCAGCGCCAGCCGCTTGATGTCCTTCCAGCTCGTTTGATTCCTGGGGCCCCTTTCATCAATTAGCATGCGGTGGGTCCAAAATGGGGCAGGAGTGGACAGGACGGGGGCTTGCAATGGGCTTTGGGGGGGGTGGGGGTTGGGACCACTGCAATCTGGTGTCCTTCTGGGGACATCAGTAAATGAAGTTGTTGGGGGGTCTTTAGGAAAACTGCACTAGAGCCCATCATCTATCTCTGAGGGCTATTATCTGGTGTCCTTAAAAAAAAATTCAATCTGCACGCTCATGAAAATGAAATCTGACTGCATTCAACATGTGGTTCTGGCGGCGTTCCTACATCTATTCTTATTCTGATCGCAAAGGAAAACAATTGTGTACAGAGAAAGCATGTGACTCAGTTTCACTGGCAGTTTCAGGCTTATTGTTTTTATATTTAAACATGACCGTCATCCTGGATATGAAAACAGCTCAACATGATATTTGTCTGTTGTGTTGTCTGTTTGGCTATTTGACCCTGATACATATCATCCTGGAAAATACATCTGGCTGTATTTATATCATTACAGAAGGCCGCTACTCATGTTCTCAGTTATGGCTCTTCTACCTGTTGAAGAGAAAGACTCCTGAGACATACACTGAGACATTTTCATGTTCTAGTAATGCTATTTTAGTGCTTAACAAGAAACAGTAATACTATTAAGGAGCTGGTTCTTTACCCCAAGACAACAGGACAGTTTGTGGTGTTGAGACTTGACTCTTACAACACAATAAAATAGACATAAGCTCACTGGACAAAACATTAGTCACCCATGACTGAAATGTGCCTAATGGTGTGTAATACATCCTTGGATTTGGCATGGACAGGAATGTTTAGCCACTCTTGCATCAAAGAACTGCGCAGTTAGGCCAGATATGGTGGATGCCTTCTATGGCACAATTCTGAGGGGAGTTTCCTGTAGACTGGGATTTGTGCCATTGCTGGTAGACCCATATGACCATACACTTCTATACGCCTGCAAATTCAACTACCTCACACTATGGCCTTTGGCACACCCAAATACAGTCACTCCTTTTAGCCAATCATTAACATCTGCTTTGGATCCATTTACCACACATAGAACGCGGCATTCACTGCACTGCACCACCTCTTTTCAATCTATGAATCCCGTCACTCACTCCCACAAGTATTTATAGCCCCATTATCCTCATGCAGCACCATCTGCAGGAGCCTGAAGTTACCACCACCTTAAACATGCAAGGTGACGAATTTTTTTTTTTTTTTGTGAGCTTACAGAAAATGGTTAAACAGACGACACTCCCACTAAAACCACTCTGGAGCTGCCTTAAACAACTTGTTGGTATTCCAGCTCTTTTCACTCCTACAAGGTGACATCATCTCGTAACACAAAACTTATTGCCCTCCTACCAGGAAGTAGCAGACCCCCGCCAAGCCACTACTGTTGCAAATGTAAGAGTGGAAACATGTACATCTATTCTAGTAGCCCCCATCCGAAACAAAAATAAAAAACAGGAGCACTGAAAATAAGCATATGAGGTCCCTGTTAATATATCCTAGTGACTGCTTTTTAAAATTGTAATAATTAGTCACTGGCTTGTTACTACTGGCCTGCTAGGTTTTAATAATGACATAACACAATTCGAAAGATGCTTTTTTACCCTGATAATGCATTAATAAGCATGAGGCACAAAAACTGTGTAACAGGAGAATTATAATACCCCCGCTGCACTGAAGCGTTTCCAAACCTCTTGCTTCATAAATAGCTTAAATAATCATTTCTATTCAGAGAAAAGTGTATGACAAACCTACGAGAACCTAACCCTTTGAAGGATGTACCGTAAATACAGTAAGCTAGCTTATGATGCATATCTAAATGCGCTCTTCATGTGGATACATAAAACTAGCAAAGGAAACCCCCCCAGGTATCAACAAGCAGTTTAGAAACATCTCAGTTTCCACTCAGTTTCCTGACACAATTGAAAAGAGACGATGTGACTCTTTTCAGGACTTAATGTAACCTATCCTTTGGGCACTGGCAGGAAAATCAGGTAAATGGATGGGTAAGACTAGTGTGTGGGAACGAGTTTCAATAGATGATGGGAGAGCAGTTGATCAGGACGAATATCCTTCATTTCCGCTGTGTGGTTTTGGATGGAGGTAAGAAAATACTGGCCCTGCTAGCCCCGCTGTATTGTCTATGAAGGAACGAAAGCTATATTTCTGGACTAAATAAGGATCGCTTACATACTGCCCCTCAAGGAAGCCTCTCTATTCACCCAAAAAAAAAAAAAAAGCGAGCAACTGAGAGGGACGGAACCACACATACACACGCTCTGAAGCAACATTCCTCTGGCCAGTCTTCAGTGAAAGCCAGAACTGAATGAAAATAGAGGCGCACACAAGGGCCCGGCTCTTTAATTAAAAGCCCATCTACCACATGCACTGCTCATCAAAAGGGCCAGGCCTCACCCTGATCTCAGGGAGTTCCATCCTCCATCTGCTTCCTTAAAGCAGGCCAGAAAACCCCATTTATACTCCTATTCATGGGCCACAGAGTGCAAACGGAGAGCACAAGGTTTATTCTTATAAAGAAGCGTATGAGAGGTTTAGAATAATCGACAGGGGGTGTGGTGGGGGTGGCAGGGACTATGAATACTCATATGTTTAATGTAGCTTTTGAATGACCGATTATGAACAGTGCTATTAAAATACCTTTATGGTTTCAGGTGGCACTCCTGGGTCAGGTGCTTTCTCCAAATACGTAGTCAAGTCTTGGTCCACATGCTCAAAGACCAAAGTTAGCTTGGTCTCCCGATCTGTTCTGGAAACTGTACAGACATCAAACAACCTAGAGGGAGAGAAGACAGCGTTAGCACGTATTATTAACACCTCCGCCAAGAATTTTCCCTTGCATCTTTAGCCTGTTGAGCTTACTGTGCTCACTGTATTCATAGCTGGACAAAGAACTGTTGACACTGCCTTTCGTTTCTCAGCATCCGTTTCCTGAGATTTCTGAAATGTTAAATGAGCCAAACAAAGAATCGCAGAGGGAAAATCCTAAAGAGTCAGCTAACTGTCCAGACTAGTTTTCCTGACTGCTTGAAAGAATGCTCGCTATGCTTCGAATTCCAGAGCTTTGTTGGCAAAGTGAAAAGAACCAATGAGGGTCTCCAGCTCTTAACCTCATGACTGATCAACTCCTTGGCTACAAAAGAAAAAACATCCTCCTGTATTCCAACACTATCCCGGCTATGAGCGGAATGATGCGGGAATAGTGCTGCCTTCTCTGTTGTCGAGCTGTTTAATGGAAACATCTTTCTCACATTTCTCAAACAGCTGTTCGGTGCAAAGTTAATGATTCCATGCTGCAATTTCGAAATGACACAGCTTCAGAAAAATCCTAAACATTTTCCTTCATGCTGCGCCTTGTTATTTCTCCAGGCTATCCTTTTGACCTCAGAAAGACAGAAAAAAATATTTCTTAGGTGTAGAAAAATGTTGACTTTTGCAAGCACCAAAACACTGATTTAATAGCTACTTGCAGTTTGCATAGCACTGAACACAGGCCAATACGGCATGAGGTTTTGGAATCCCATCCCATTAACAATGAGTAACTTGAGTCTGGAATTAGACTCGACCAGTTTCTCAGTCAAGTCACATTATTATGACCACTTCCTACTTCGGTAGGCAAGCAGCCTGTAGCTCATGCAGGAAGCCATGTGTTCTGAGCTGGGTATATAAGGTGTGCGATTTGCACTCTCAGCTGATATGGGCATAAATCCATCTGTGCAGATCACGTACACCCATTCATGCCGATTGTCTTCCCTGGGGTGGATGGGATGTCCCAGCAAGGCAAAGCGACATGTCACACAATGTCCGACCCGGGTTTAAGAGCGTGACTGAGACTTCCAAGTACTAACCTGGCCCCCTAATTCCCCAGACTTGAACCCAATTGGGCATCCGGGGGACCACCTCGATCGTTGTGTTCAATTGATGGATCCTCCCTACCGCACCCTTCACCAGCTGTGGGATGCACTGCAGTCAGCATGGCTGAAATAGGCCTGTGAGAACCTACCAGGACCTTACTGACTATCTCCCAGCCTATCTAACCGCTGTCTGTGCTGCACAAGGCGGTTACTCTGGATAGCTGGTGGTCATAATGATGTGACTCGGCTCTGTGTGGTATTAGGGGGTTACGAAAATAATAGTGCACTTGAGTACCACAATATTATGTTTATGATACAGTATCGATTGTCACCAACACAGAAAAACAACAACCCTATTAACACCAGGTAGTCCATACAAAACAGCTGAAGCAGAGAAAATGCTGTTTGTGTGGAACAGCTTGATCGAGAAGCAGAACCTAAGGTGTGGCATGCATGCAAGAAAGCCAACGAGCATAGCAGAGCTGAGGTAGTTCTGTAGGAAAGAACAAGCCAAAATTCCTCCAAGTCAATGTGCAGAGCTGATCAACAGTTATACGAACTGCTTGGTTGAAATCACTGCTAGCCTACCCTACCCTAAGAACTCTAGCATTGTACTATATCGTCAGCTTATGCTGCAAGTCAGGAAAGGGTTAACTTACAGGTAGGATACACCTGTGTGCCGTGCAGGTAAGTTAACCCTTTCCTGACTTATGAGGCAGACGACAGAGCCATGCAAGCAGCCTGTAAAGTACATTCTTAGGGTTCTAAGAGTTAAACAGGCAGAAATGTTCCTCCTGGACGGTAGTGGCTTTCTCCACACTATCATACCATACATAGTATTCTTGTTCAGTGTTTGTCTGATTGCGGACTCATGAACAATGACATCAGCCAGTGTAGAAGAGGCCTGCAGGTCCTTAGAAGTTCCCCCAGGCTTCTTTGCGATTCTTTGCTCCCAGAATATCCTAGTCTTGGAGTCATGTTTGCTGGATAAGCACTCCAGTAAAGGCTACCAGAGGTGTTGAATTTTCTCCAATTGTACACTATTCACTTTACAGTGCTAATAGTGCTACCTCTTCCATCTTGATAAGCACTGGAAGATCATCTTTAGGAGTCTCATGTGACATGGAACAAACCTGTGAGTGTTTTGTTTTTGTTTTTTTATACGGTAGGCTCAGTCATTCTCACACCTGATTGTCACTCAACTTCCCGACCCTTTTTATTAACTTTACCAAAGTGACATTTTTATAGGTTCACATACTTTTGCCACCAAAGACATCTAATGTTGGATCACTATGTTCAATAAATTAATGAAAACCTATATAACTGGTTGTGTTTATTGGGTTCTTTCATGTTGTTATGACATAACAGGAAATCAGATCATATTTTAGGTGATATTTATGTAGAAATATGGTAAATAAAAATAAGCAGCATTGTATAGCCTTGCTTACATCACAATATACTGAGTCATAATCAACTGTACCATAAACGGTTCCTGCCAATACACAGCTCTATGTTATATAGGGGTGTAAGATTATAGGGGTGTACAAAATGTCCAAAATATCGAGTATTGGGTTATTATGTTTTGTGATACTGTATCGATTCTCAAAAAAGACAATATTGATTTTTCCAAATCAATATATACAATCAAACACTTGTGGTGGTTCATTATGTGTTAAAACTCCAGATTGCTGGATTGCTGTGGACTTCCCCATTAGACTTTAACTCCAACGTAAACAAGTAGCGTAAGGGCACACCACTAACGTTAGCATTGGCAGACCTATGCACATGGTGCTGTGTTTTTGTACTATAACAGCTTTGTTAAAATTACGTTTTTAAAAATCACCATATACCACCTTGCTTACAGTATCTCATTATATGGCATCATAACCCCTGTGTCATGCTACTATGTATCAGACTGCCAATACACAGCCCTGCTATGTTATATACATATTCTGATATATCAAAGCAGCCTGATTTTCCAGAAACAGGTAATTAGTTTCTGTGAACTACGTTGAACTACACTAGCAAGTTACACACGGCAAGACTGAGATCCATACTGTTAATAGAGCACTTAATACAAAAGCCAACCAAGCAGATAATGCATGTCTCTGTAAATTAGACAAGCTTGGTAAGAATTAGGAAGAACAAACATCTAGTGTCCCCAGTCAAGATCCAAGGACCACAGAAAACATTCCTCTCTCAGCACCATAGAAACTCGTGATGTGCCATGGTAACTCAAGCAGAGGCCGGTGGTGACCAGAATCTCTCATCATAGCAACGCTTGAATGTGAAGCGATTGGTGCGCACCCATGCTGTCAATACACGGAGGCGGTAGGGCAAGGAAGGGTAGTGAAACTTCATCCCTCCAAAACAACAGGATGAAAGACATTTCACTCATTAAACATTCAGCATTAAAATGCATAGCTGTCCTATTGATAACTACAGCTACTGTGGAGAAAGCACCGAGATTCGGATTTTTGTGAGGGTTCTGATATACATAGACTATATACATATACATAGACTCCACACGCTAATCCGAGACAAAGTTAATGATCCAGCAGATTGACACTTTAATAGCACGGCTTCGCTGCTTCTCATGACATCACAAGAAACTTTCTTTCTCTCCAGGAACGCAAACTGTTCTCCTTCGCATTAGAGTCTCTTAACAGACATAAGACATATGGAATGAATAATACTCTCATGAGAAACATCCAAGGATTGCCTGTAGTTAAACCAGGTCCTGAATATACTACACTACAGGTTTCCTGAGCCCCCTTGCAGCTTCACATCAGAGAACAGAGACTACATTTAGTGCATGGTTTAGAACCTCTTTCGATGTTACCAATTTCCTCCCCAAATGCTTCATCCGCAAGTTGAAATCCGGGTCTTCGAAGCGCCTCATTTTCAGAAGACATATTCAAATGACTAATGACCTCAGAATGAATGTGAAGCAAAACGAAAGCACCTGAAACTCAATTACTCATCTAAGGCCCTAACCAAGTGAAAGCCTAAATCAGGCCCAGCAGTGACATCAATTTCCTTATTACTGATAGCAGAGGGGCCCCTTAGGGGTGGGCGATACGACAACAACACTGTATCGCGGTGCTTAGAGATACACAATACCCATCACAATGTTTGGCCTTTCTGAGATTTAACATGTTAGAACAAACAACCTTAAGCATCATATATAATTCATACTCTAAATATAAACATACTATAACAGTAATAAAGATGCAACTACCGTGATTTTTTTTTAATGCATTACAAACCACACACTGTAAAAAAAATTAGTTTTACTTAAAAAAATTAGTGTCTGGGCTGCTAGTATTTTCAGTTATTTAAAGTTTCTGAGGAAAACCATAGCTTCTTGTTCGGACTATTGGTAATTCAATCTTAAGGCAGCCCATACACTCATTTAAGACTTTGTTGTCCTTACAGTGTGTTGTAAATAAAAGCGTTTAGTATGATTTAATAAGTTAGAACAGACAAAATAAGAGTATTTAGTGCCACATATTAATATTAATATAAACATACTACAGTATAAACAGTAATAAAGCTGCATCTACAGTGATTTGTATTTAATGCTTTACATACCACACACTGTAAAAGAAACTTAAGCTAGTGTCCGGTCTGCCTATATACAGTATTTTGAGTTATTTGAATTAAAATAATACATTTCTGGGCATAAAGCACAGCTTCCTGTCCTGTTAACTTACTATTTGAAATTAAATTAACTCAACACTAACTTTTTTGCACTGCGCAAAAATCCAGGTGAACACACTTATGTGCTGATTTGCGATGAAGCATGCTGAGACATAATTCATCACGATGATCGAAACATATCATATCGCCCACCCCAGGCTGACTCACTCTGCTCACTACCCTTGTGCATTTACAGTAATCTGTGACCCTAAAAACACAGACCTTAACCAGGGATGTGACAATACTGATACCATGTCGTGTATCGTCCATCGTGCATCGGTCTGATAACATGCTCTTTTAGTCAGGCTACTACTCATAAAAATGAACCGGTAAATCATACCAGGCCTTACATAATGTGAGGTAAGCCTGGGGCACATCCAGTCTCCACACTAGTTTGTGCATTGTTTTGCTGGTTTCTAAGTTGAACGTCATGTGTCTTTAACACGTTGTGTTACCCAATCATAGGCAATGTACCGCCATATTAAAAAGGCAGTGCACGCAATGGATACTGATAAAACTCTCAACCAATGCGGCCACTGCAGCTTGGTGTACACATTAGTTGAAGCAACTGTCTGCTGGAAGTATTTTAATGTAAAGGTTTTAAATCAGGTCCCGACAAAGAAGCTAAGAACGGCCTTCTTGGCTCACTTCAAACATTCTGCCTTTGAATATTCCAGCCAGGGACGGACAGTGATCAGAGTCTTTTCTCCAACACAGGTGGAGACACAGGGACTAGAAAATGTAAAATATCCATACATGCTGATTCTCAGCTTGACCGAATATATTATACAAACACGATTTGCGGGAGTGTAAAAAAAATTAACCAAAATAAACCAATTTCAAAATGTTTAAATTTGCTGACCGCGCGTGCAGGGCTTTATTCAAAAGGAATGAATTTGAAGGAAGGTTAAGGATCAAAACTATATGACATACCTGCTCGTCTCCCATACAACACTCCTCCCTCTAAAGTAACTAATGTAGCATAGCTAGCCAATGCACTTAATCAAAATCAGCCGGATTTAAGTCATTTCATCTTGAGGGAACATTGCCAACAACTACATCATACCAATTCACTTACTCAGTGAGTTATCAGATTCAGGATCAGTGAGTACTAACAATATATGTAGTCAGGTGACACCTCCTCAACTTTAACCCAAAGTGACCAAAGAGAAGGTCCATTCATAATGTATGCCAAAGCGGTTTAGGTCACTGCAGGTTAACTGCAGTCAAAGAGCATCATAAATCTGGGCACTGTAAACAGCTACGTTACACAGGATGGTGCCATTTTCTTCAAAGGTTCGTATAAAATTGCACATAAATCCGTCTGGCAGGAAACACCTTCGGTGGTTGAAAGGAGATATGATGAATGGAAACTATAACATGACAAAAGGAGAAAGGCCTGGTGACTCCCTATTATGTGCCATTTCCACTCACTAACCTATAAAAGTCTTCACTGCAGTCAATTTCACAGAAAACACTGTGGCAAATTATTTGTCAGAAAGGTGCTGTAGATACACTGTAACTGTAAGGAAGTATGCAGCATCAAAATCAGCCGCTAGCATGCAAGGCCAGTTAATCAGCCAACATGGCCAATTAATACTACTTTACGTCCAATCAACAGAAAAATAATATTATTGCATTTATATTAGTATAGTGACAAACTGTTAACTGCTAAAATGTTATGATTATGGGTTAACTATGACATACCCATGATTTATACTATGACATACCCATGATTTATACTAGCTATGACATACCGATGATTTATACTAGCTATGACATACCAATGATTTATACTAGCTATGACATACCCATGATTTATACTAGCTATGACATACCCATGATTTATACTAGCTATGACATACCAATGATTTATACTAGCTATGACATACCCATGATTTATACTAGCTATGACATACCCATGATTTATACTAACTATGACATACCCATGATTTATACTAACTATGACATACCCAAGATTTATACTAGCTATGACATACCCATGATCTATACTATGACATACCTATGATTTATACTAGCTATGACATACCCATGATTTATACTATGACATACCTATGATTTATACTAACTATGACATACCCAAGATTTATACTAGCTATGACATACCCATGATTTATACTATGACATACCTATGATTTATACTAGCTATGACATACCCATGATTTATACTACCTATGACATACCCAAGATTTATACTAGCTATGACATACCCATGATTTATACTAGCTATGACATACCCAAGATTTATACTAGCTATGACATACCCATGATTTATACTAGCTATGACATACCCATGATTTATACTAATTATGACATACCTATGATTTATACTAACTACGACATATCCATGATTTATACTAACTACGACATACCCATGATTTATACTAATTATGACATACCTATGATTTATACTAACTACGACATATCCATGATTTATACTAGCTATGACATACCAATGATTTATACTAGCTATGACATACCAATGATTTATACTAGCTATGACATGCCCATGATTTATACTAGCTATGACATACCAATGATTTATACTAACTACGACATATCCATGATTTATACTAACTATGACAAACCCATGATTCATACTAACTATGACAAACCCATGATCTATACTATGACATATCCATGATTTATACTAACTATGACAAACCCATGATTTATACTATGAGATACCCATGATTTACACTAACTATGAGATACCCATGATTATACTACCTATGACATACCCATAATCTATACGAACTATCCCCATGATTTATGAGGGTTACATTGTTGTTTTCAGATCTGGAGCTTGAATCCAGTTCCAGCCTTGTAAGATAACTGCACTGTTGACACAACTTGATTGGCCACCTAGTGCCTCGCCCACCAGTGCATTGAAAATCCCGGACCGGAAAAGGAAACAAGATCAGGATTTGAAGGCCTGTTTTGGAGATAGTGTGACTAAAGAGTTTCATTCCAACATGCCCTTTACCCATTTATTTGGATCTAGTAAAGTTCTGATGTTAATGAAAAACACACCTTCATTTCTCTCATTAAGGCATCATTAATTAGAGCTGAACGATTCCTCGCTTTTATATCGAAATCACAATTTAAAGGAATGAAATTTCCATCACAGGCTCTGCAACTGGTATCGCATACTGCATCATCAAAGTTGACTTACTGAGTTTTAAATGGGCGACTTAATAACACAGGCTTTGTGAAACAGATGTAGACAGACTAAAGGGTTAGACCCATCAGAAGCAACAAACCAGCCATGTGCTGTATATATGACATCACAACCATCAAAGCTTTCCTATAGTCTGGCACACTCTGCAATCCAGCTAGATCCCAGGAAAAGTGGGTTTTTCAAGCCTTTTTGGCCAAAAACAAGTCTGGGCAGTAACTGATATAAAGTAATTGCAATTAAACCACAATTGCAATATTGGATAGAGCAATCGCAATGAGATATTTCCCAAAATCGTTCAGCCCTAGAGTTAATCATAATACAGCACGGATATTTCTTGTGTTTACATCCTGCATTTACAGAACTGGTCTATAAAACCTCCATCTATAGCAGAACCCAGTTACACTATTACTAAAGCACTACACTAATCAACTTTAATGGTTGTTATATACTTTAACATGGCACCCCGTGCATTCAAACTTCCTTAGAATCTATATTTGAGATCATTTTGTGGAATTTGAAACAATCCCACCATTTTTCCCATTTAACTTCCATAGAGACAGAGTTCTGGGTTATAGAGCTATTAGGAATTTAGAATGAACATCATCTCTGGACATCATTACATCACACTGTACTGTACACGTAACTCATACCTGCATTTTGGACAGTACTGCACAAGTCAGGTTAATGACCATGTGTATGATTTACCTCATTATCTAGGTCTTCTTAATGAACTGAGGATAAGCAGGGTAGAAATTTCACTGTAGGGCTACAGAGTGACCACCTGTTTAACTGTGTGCATGGCAATAAAACTCTTGAGTCTTGAATCACTTAAGAAAGCAGTTACTGTGAATTACTGCAGCAGCTGTTTACCATGTAAGCTCATTATTCAGTTATGAATCTCCAGTCTTCTCATATCAGTAGCTGCAATGAATGATCAACTATGGAACAGGCTGCAGTTCCGCAACCTCTGATTGGTCGTTAGATTGGTCGAAAAGGGGGCTTTACCTGACAACATTGGGGTGTTCGAAGGACTCCAGCTGCCTCAGCACCGCCACCTCGCGGATGGTAGACAGAGGCATCCCCTCTTCCTCAGTCTGGACCCGCACTCTCTTCAGGGCCACGAAGCGTCCCCCGTTCTTGAGGTCTCGCGCCTTGTACACTTTTCCATAGGCTCCCTCGCCTATCTCGGCCACGGGCTCGTACTGCTGGATCATGCTTTCTTTGTCCATACTGTTGCGCTTCCCTCCTTGCACGTGTTCCTCTCTCTCTCTCTTTCTCTCGGCTGCAGCCTGTTGCTGTGGAGGGAGGGGGGGAGTAAGGGGGATGGGGTGGGGGGTGGTTGCAGGGGGAATCCCAGAGCCCGGTTCACGCTGCCTTGGCCAGGAAAGCAAAGACGAGCGCGGCTCTGAGCTCACTCCTTGAGGGCAGCCTGCTGGAACCGGAGCGCACTTTCCCCCCTCGGCTCTCCAGCCAGCCTGTCCACCCACACACGGAGCTTCAAAGCGGGCCAAAGTCCCAGCTTTCTCTTTCTCTCTTCCCCAAAGCGTTACCACACGCGCATCTGGAGTCTCGTTGAATTAGACGCGTTTCGTGGCGCCTCGTGCATACACTTCAGCACCGGAGGCTCCAAGGCTGAGCGCGATGAAATCAAGCTCGGCGCGCGGCTCAACGCTGCCGGGCGATAATGAACCCAGTGCTCGCTGGAAAGCTCGCTATCTCCGTGTTTACTTCTGACACCGCGCGCTGGCAGTGATGCTCGCGCCCTGCTTTGTGCCACCACCACCGAGTAGCCCGAGCACGTGGCCCTGCGCTCATCTCATTGTCTTAAAACGGAGCAATAAAAGTTGTCGGCTGTGACCAAAACGCTCCGCGCGCATGTCCGTTTCGGTCAGAAAGGCTGTTTCAGACGCAGGAAAGAAGTCCTTGAGCAGCTTTTATCAGAATGCATGCTCGGGCTGCGAGTGCTAGAACCGAGAGCTTGTTTAGAAAAGTTTTTTTTTTTAAAAAGTGCAAAAAAAATAAAAACATAAAAAACAGGCACGAGCCCGGTCAGAGAAAGAGGAGAAACTCACGCGTCACGTGCAGACAAAATAACTAAATATGCAAATATTATATTTACCCATTCAGATCCCCTCCGAAACGCTTACGATAATCCCGCTACGAGCTGCGAAAGAGAAGCTGCGCCCGTGTATGTGCGCGCGCGCGTGCGTGTGTCTCCCCCACCGGGACTCTTCACCTACATCACAGATCTCCCAGTGTCCTGGTGGGCCACACAGGTAGTCGGCTGGTGCATGCATGCTTTAGCCATCCTCCTTCTCCTCCCTCTCCTCCTCTACTCCTCCTCCTCCTCCCTTTTCCTCCTCGTGCTCCTCTAGCAGCAGCAGCAGCGGCGGCGGCGGCGGCGGCAGTAGCAGTGAGTGCGGAGTGTACCCCGCAGTGCTCCGCTTCAGTAAGGGCTGCGCGCGGCTCTCCACGCACGCGGCCGCGTCTTCGCTGGGTTCGGGCTCCCGCTTCGCTTTCCCACGCTGGCGCAGTGTGGCCTGACCCCCTCCGGAGAGCTTTGACACAGAGCAGGGACGTTTCCGCATTCCTCGCTGACTACAAAGGCTCGGCTCTCTCTCTCTCACTCACTCTCTCTCTCTGTGTATGCCTGCTCCTCCACCATTCATACTCCTCTCTGTCTCCCCCTCCTTTTTTTTCTCCGTGTCAAAAACAGGATCACCGCAGGGGGGAAAAAGCTGAGAGAATGCATGCGCACATCTAAACGTTGGGAATCGCTCCTCCACACTAAAGGCCATGTTCAAGGCCTGCAGGCAGCGTTTCTCTAGCGAGCCAGTGTCTCACGCTGCTGACTGAGTGGTGGCGAACAACAATAGATCCTTGGATACATTCTTCTTATCAGAAGGAGTTTTGCTGTCGTGAACTCCAACCAAAGCGAAGAGTACTGTGATCATCTGCATCTGCTGTAAACCTGCACCCAATCACTTTTTAATCACACTGGTTCCTCAAGGGGTTCACTGAACATGCTTATATACACCCTCATCATCAAAAGAGTTGCACACATTAAGAATCAACCCACAGGAGTGAAACTTGGTGGGTAGGTTTCACATCATGAGACATGTGAATGAATCAAGATTCACGCCCAGCCGTGCATGTGACGTAAGCAAAGACAGGCCTTGTCGCTGTACCTGACGTAACACCCACGTTTGAAGACTTTCAGCAAGCACCAATGCCCTCCATGAGTCATCCTGCTAGTGCCAGCACCATTGGCATACAACTGCACAACGCAGGGCTACATGCATGCAGACCACTACGACGACTCCGCTCAACACCACATCAATGTCACCAAAGACAGCAGCGGTGTCGTGCCATGTCGTGGAGTGACTCATAACTGCAGCGGGTCATCTTCAGTGATGAGTCCCCCTTTAGTGTCTTGGTACAGGCAACAAACAAATCTGTGTGGGGAGCCACTGGGGTCTCCGTCAAGGTGAGCGGTTTGTTGTCACGCCTCACATTTCTAGAAGGCCCGGTGTCACTCCACCTCCACCCCTACCGCAAAATCGGCAGGAACAGTGTGAGAATATTCAAGCTTCATGGGATGGATTATCACAGGACACTATTATGAACCTCTACAACTCCATGCTAAGACGTCTGGCATGCTGCATTATCAAACATGGCGGTCCAGTGCCATACTGAGAGACCCTATTTCTGTATGTGTAGCTCAATAAATATTGATCATATCAGTCTAATTTTATCACCATTTATTGTTCCTGGTAACCTTTATCTTCCTTCCCAATAGCATTGCAATCCCACACCTCCTTCCGGGTGCAGCTATGCGTTTGATGATGAGTGTAAGTGTATTATTTTCTACGCCAGAGGATTACTTTGTGGCAGAAAGGAGATATTCCATGCATTTGTACAATGCATTCTGGGTACTGTGAATGCCCTCTTTGTGCTTATGACGGGAAAGGACCAAAACATGAAAACACAGTCCGTGTTTGGAACAACCAACTGTACCAGGTGTGGAGAGAGAGTGTTCTAAATGCTAGTCTCTCGGCCAGTTAACTACAGCAGTTGTTCAGCTACTCATTTGGAAAAATGCACCCCTGGAGGAAGGACTTTGGGCTTGGCTGGCGATTTCAAGTTGTACGTACCTTCGAGATGGGGGATGCTAACTTTCATTCAGAGTTCCTTTAGAGGCTGTTTTAGCACCTAGCTTAAAGTCAATGATCAGCGGTATAAAGCCCAGGTTAGATTTGGAATGGGTTCCATTCCTCTAGCTCTCTTCCGCTTATATGGACACCGTTTAAACAGGAATTAAACTACTGAGCTTTGTTGTGGAATTATCCAAATGAAGGTCCAATTAGAGCAATGTCTCCATGGCACATTAGCATAAACAGAATAGCAAAGGAATAGCAGAACAGCATGGCAAATCAGGCATAGGAATATCTCAGGGGAAGCTTCCTATATGGGCTGCTTCGATGTTTGAATGAATCCGCTCGTCTTGAATCCCCTGAGAAACCGAAGGGTATTAATTTCAATAGGGGTAAAGCAGAGGATGCGGCCATATGCTTAGCCCAATCCCACCCCTTCCCCCAACACCATCACCCAACCCAAAATTCGGCATTAGCATCACAAAGCGCACTTTCCAAACAATAGCTTCTGAACCAATAACTGTAAATGGCTTGCTTTACATTTATGGATCATCTTTGTTCGATGTAAATCAGGTCTGAGAGCCGTCGCCCGGCCTGAGCGCATTAGCATGCATACTCTTGATTTGACATGGAAAAGCGAGCTGATAAAGCTGGTTGTGTGTGGTATGCGCACATGCCGAACAGTCATCCAGAGAAAGCAACTCAAATTTGCTGAGCAGAGTTGAGATATGAGATGTATCATAACACAAGCATAACTAGACACACACTGGGGACAACAGTAATTCCACAATACAGTGAACTGACGAATTAGCATCACTCTGGCTTCAGGGTAAAGTAAAAGGGGATTTTGTGATTGAGTTTATTTTCATGTGCTGGGTCATTAAAATATGCCCCCGACAAAGCCTTTTAACAGTTCATGCAAATGAAGGAGCCGAATGGCACGCATGGGGTAAAGACGTAACAACAATAACATTTAGAAAGTGTTATAACAGCATATGCAAATATTCTCCCGGCCTTTCCGTGCTCTTTGTGACGACCCTGTGCCGATTGGCCTGTTTATCAAGAGCTCAGCAAGGCGCGCTGGCAGTTATTGATAAGGCAAAGACTAAACAGTCTGCTGGACGTGCCAAATTCTGTTAGCCTAAAGCTGGCGTGATAAAGCACTGCGTTCTAGCTTTACCTCTTAGTGTGCTTGATGTGGTGCCATTAAAAAAGACATTATCCTGACAAAAGGTGAAGGCTGGAGGAAATCTCCATGCATTAGCACCTAGATCTGTCTGGACTGCCACACTAGCATTTCAACACTTGGTCTTTTCTTCCTTCTCAATGGCTACTGACGTGTTAACTATATGCACATTTTCAGACTCGGTATACAATTGTCTGAGATTCTGAGATCAAGGTTTGATTGGATTTCCAACACGTCTTAACTAATTATGAACCTCTCTGGATCCTACAGAGCTCTAACGATGTATTGCACTGAATCATTTGACTCAGATCAATAGAAATTTTCAGAATTGGAGAAATTTGAGAAGTCAGTGGCGGGTCTAGCAGGACTAATAGACTTTATAACTAACATCAAAGCAAGCAGGTTATTTACACTTTATTTATTATTTATTTTTACATTTTGTACTCTTTTATATTTTATATTTTACTCTATTTCGTTTATCTTATCCAATAATATGTGGCTGGGCAGTCACAAAAGCATTTCACTGCCGGTTGTACCATGTATGACTATGTATGTGACAAATAAACCTTGATTTGATTTGATTACATAGCACCATGTACCATTCTAGGTGCTTTCTATTCATTTTGGGAGAATGAAAATAATCATGAATGAAACAATAACTGTAATTTAAAGACTTAAAAGTTAAGTTAAATATTCAACTAGAATATCTGAGTGTCCTTACAGCATGGAAGGGCAGTTGAGGTGTTTGAAACTGAGCTTAAAGCAGTTCAGATAGAAACATATTCAGCCCGAATATAAAAATGTCTAGTGTAAGGGCTTCTCCAATGCTCTCTGTATTCGTTTAAAAGCACCTGTAAACCAGTAATAAAACCATAAAGAGTATAACATACAGGTTTCTACTGTGGGAATTTAAGAATGGGAGTGATGTGTTCCCTATTCCTACTCCTCGTGAAAACACTGGTAGGCGCATTTTGAATTGGTTGAAGCTGTTTGTCTTTTGGGAGTGCAGTTAGAAGACCATTACAGTGATGGATGCTGCTAGATATAAAGGTGTGAGTTTCTCAGGGTCTGGTTTAGTCAGAAAGTGTCTTGTTGATGTTCTAAAGGTGATAAAGTGCTGCTTTGACATGACTGCTAAAACTGAGATCAGAATCATTAGACTATGTGCTGGTTCTTAGGGGCTATGGTTTCGTTCGAGGGCTGTGGAATCCATAGAGCTCTGTTCCCAAAAATCTCTGGTTTATCTTCATTCACCTGAAGGAAGTTTGGTCACATCGACAATAAACAACACAAAAAAACAGAAACATGTTTAACAGGAAGTGACACGATAGCATAATTAATTAAATATAATATAATATTAATTGTTCAGTATTTAGCGTGTCCACCAGTCCCCTTTTTACAGCTTGTTTCCGTTTCAGGAGACTCACTTTCAGTTTTTCCAGGAAATCCTCAGGCATATTTTTCCATATCTCACACAAGGTTCAGTTTTGGAAATTTGTCGTATCTTCTGAAACACATTCAGTGATGTTGAGGTGTGGCGTAGTCAGTCTGTTGTTCCGAGGACATAAGCAGCTATTTTGTTTATTAATAATTAATAGTCTGTATGTTTACTCAGACTTCTGTATAGAACATGTAAGTACAGATCTCCTTAGCTCTCTTCCTAGCTCTTTGTTATTATTATAAATTTATTTAATTTTATTTATTTTATTTTATTGGGTTTTTCCCCTGTGTAATCTTTGTGAACAGTCTGTGCTCTTGTAATATGTCATACATGTGTGCTCTCACCTCTCAGATTGCTTGTATACGTGACACACTCAGACAGGATTCCGGTTCTGACTTTGTTTGATTTGCAAATATTCTTCTTTTTAGTCTATTTCCTTTTTCCTTCTTCTTGACAGCTACACATTTTTTTCAGATCCATAGCATCGAGTCGTCTACTCACTGTGGGAGGATGGACATACCATGCTGTGGATTTTTCAGATCTGACGCAAGAGCACGAGTTGATTTCATCTCCCAAAGATAAAAGCTTGAAGTACTGTTTATCTGATGGTGAGAATTTTGTCGGTCTACCAAGTTTTGCATGGTTGTTAGGAGTCTCACTTTCTCTATAGCTTTCAATCGTTTTCTGAACCCCAGTTTTATAAAACCTCCCCCCCATCCTCTTGCATTTCCCCTCCCTTATGCAAGTGGATTATCTAATGTCTAATCTGCTCAGAATCATCTCCTGAAAACCCAATAATGTGCACTTAATGGCCATTTTTCCTGGGAACGAAATCAATGTAAGGGAGGCTTTTTTGCACAGTACTGTATACGGTATTAACTACATGAATTAGTTCCAGATGTTGCTGTGTGGGTGAAAAGCCCCCTCCTAGATTATCAGAGCCTTTTAAATGACAAACACTGTGGTTACTTGAGAAGCTTTAGTCACAGATGGGGCGCTGTCTGTCCATGTAAAAGAGACCTTCTCCGGTCCTGTGCTGGCGCAAAACAGGTGACATACTGCCCATATTCCCTTTCAGTTCCAGACACATCCAGGCTGGGCTACACTTCAGCCCAGCCGCCTCTCAGATCACCTTTCTCAAATCACGCTCACCCCGACAGAAAGACAGCAGGTGTGAAAGGCATGCTGTTGGCCTCATGTTACCTTCCACGTTTGCGCGGGGTCTGCCTCATTCCCTGCTTCCAGTCTGGACGTTTAGAATCACTCATTAGATGCTGTGATTATATTCAGGGACAGCGTGTCCTTAAATGGTTCTTTATGCTATGGGATAGAAGAAAGAGGGCCCTTCAATGGTTATTGCTTAAAGAACCCTTTGTGGCACAGATTCAAATTTTCTAAACTGGAAAATATAAGTCAGTCTTTTTAACACAGCCAAAATGCTCTAAATAGAAAATGCTAAATGTATGTATTACATATATATATATATATATATATATATATATATATATATATATATATATATATATATATATATATATATATATATATACATATGTATATATATACATGCAACAATGATGTTCCTGTATTTCTGAAAACGTTTAGTGTTGTAGTGCATGTTGCAGGAAGAACCACTGGGCTTCAAGGGAGGGGGATCACACATCTGGCAATATCTTCGTCACACCTAACATATGGACGCAATATTCATTTTATGCCTGAATAAAAGTATAATTGAAGTAGCTTAACCGTCGTGGAGAAGCATATGCTATGCTTGAGTCACATCCGTATCTAAAGCTGTAAGGCAATAAAGTAACGTAGCTAAATCTGTGTCTGAGCTATATGTGTTATGAAAGATTTATAGTCACTTTAGAGGCCATACTGTTGTGGTCCCAGAAGTGACTTTGCATGCTTTGGATCGTGCTTTCTGAAAAGCTTTATATAGCTGGGAAAGTATCATTCTGTATGCACTATTTCTTATTTTAAATTCCTTATAATATTTTGTTAATATTAATATATAAATAAATTAAACAACAAAGTAAAAATTATTTGACGGAAAATGTAAATATTTAAAAATAATTCAACACATGGGCTTTATTACTTTTCTGTTTGTAGTTCCTAGATAATAATGATACCAATATTCATATTTGAATGAGAGGTAAGACACAGTTATGAAGCTTAATAGTTTTTCACAGTTTCATATGTGCCTAAAAATTAACTAATTATGTAATATACTGAATAAACTTGTGAGTTAATTTATCGAAACATTGTGTATCTTGTGTATGGACCAGGTAAATGTGCTTTTGTTCTGTTTGAATTGAGACTATCACTTAATATAGCATTTACAATTTCCTGGAGTCCTTTATCTTCTATACTTTATAAGTATACAGGTGTCTATAATTCCCCTTGGCTGATAACAGAGAGTTACATACACATGTATGTAACATAGTTACAGTTGAATACAGTTAATACCAAGTTTACAAACAACCGCACACTGTCAAAAAGAAAACTTATGGCGGCCCGAGAACAGAGCCTTGTGGGACACCAAACTGTTCTTCTGCATGTTTATTTATGTTTCTTGACTGAAAGTGTTCAGGCTTGTAGGATCTGTAATGGGAAAATTTCTGTCCGCGAATGAGGTTTCATTCTGTAGAATACTGTGGTCTATGGTGTGAAGTGTTGCAGAGAGATCAAGCAAAGAGATAATAGGAGATTATATTTGGCATGCAATAATCTGTTGACTGTAGAAGATAGACAGCACTGGCAAGCTTATCTACAACAAAAAATCTGGCAAACCAAAGAAGACTAGTACAGTGTATGAAGAAAAGTCCTTCCCAACACATCGAGAACACTTCAAGACACCGTCCAAAATGTTGCTGTGTGTTTAACAAAACTTGGAGAGTTCTGAAAGTACTTGGGTCTAAAAGTCTGTCCATGTGAAAAAACAATGGATACCTGAACAATTTGAGAGTAATGACTTGGGTATGTATGGCCACCACTGAAACTGGTTCATTTATGGATGACTCTTTATTTGGAAAGTTCACTATAGATGCTTGTAGAACTGGCATTTAATTAAATACCTATTAAATTAATCTTAATATGTCCTGACTCTAAACTTAACACTCGCTCTAAACCTAACTCTGGCCTCAACTCTAAACATATCCCAACTCTTATTGAGAACCAACTTGAATCAACCTGAGTTTCACCAGATGCTAATCATTAGAAGATCTGCAGAGCACCTACAGAGGGGCTCTCCAAATGAAGTGGCACCCCCGAATGCAACAGCAGTATGTTAAATAAAACTTATGCTCCATGCATAGGCTCTAAGTAGCTATGGTATAAGGAAGGGACATTATCACAAGGGAACTAGCTGTTTTCAACGTCTATACAAGATTAACCTGTATAGTTGCAGCCAATTTCACTAGGTCTCTGTACATCACAGGAAGCTGCCAACTTGGGAGGGTACGGGTGCACATGTGCGTCCTCTGAGACACACAAACATCATTGGACCATGCCTTGAGGAGAACACTGACTACCACTAACAGATACATGCAAATGCTAGACACGCCAACAGCTAGGTATAAGGCATGACCTCCTCAGAAACATATGGTGCAGACTGAGGAATGAAAATGGTTATTAATAAAACGCCTGTCTGAAGGAAAGTCCATTTAAAATCATTTCAATTAAAGTACTTTAGCTGTAAAGTGCAGAGCTTCATAGCTCAAAAGCTTTTAGAGCTCACTATGAGTGCATTTACATGCACTTATTAAGTCAGTAACTGCAGAAAATCTGATGTTGTCAGTACTCCGGTTAGTGTGTTTGCTTGCACTTGAGCTGTAGTCAGATAATGGGAAAACTACATGAGTCACGCACTAATCAGATTTCTGCTGTGCAGCCAGCCATTGAACTCACAGAAGTGAAACAATGAGCTCCATCATCTAGAAGATGAAGAATATTTTCACCCTTCTAAGATGTAGTTCATGTCAGCTTCACTCCAAAAGTGTTTTGTAGCCATCTTTGCGGTTGCGGTGTGAAACGTTGTACACTGTGATGCAGTAGCGCAGTCTGTTTTGGCACATGCACATTCCTAGAAAGATGAAAGAAGTCAGAGTAAGGGTAAACATGCACAGAGAAACCTGATTACAGAGTAACGTGCTCTCTTTACCAGATTCCTTAATTTGATTTCTAGACCATAATCTGATCTAGGAAATCGGATCAGATAGTCACGTATGCCATATGATACACTTTATAGTACCCTCACTAGCGTGTGCAAAGAGTAAAATTGCACACCAAATCTCTCTCCTGAAATAATACTACTATTTGTTATACTTTATCATCATTATTATTACTATTATTGCTTCATTTGTTACTATTATTATCGCCTTGGTTTTGTTTTCCAGAATGAAAGTTGTAGTCAAGCAGTCTGAGCTGCTTCATTCTTAGTTGGGGGTTGAAGTTGGGAAATAAGAATTTCAGGAAAGAAGCTGATTTCGGGAAAAATCAATTTTGGAAATTTATGATGTAGTTACATGAGTTCATATATTATGCCAATCTCTCAAACGAGAACTAAGCATCAGCGAAGACGGTCTAGGCCTCTTAACAACTACCAAACATGGCCTGATTTTGCGGAAATGTAGAAAAGCAGGGTTTCGGTAATATTAGAAGAGGCAGCTGAGAGTGAATGTTCTCGTCAGAATGAAATAAGGTATTGAGTCTAAATGTTTGGCCCACTGTGAGGGGTACAGAGCTAGTTCATTTAAAACATCTGTCCTGAACATCTCCATTCAGTCTGTGCATCAAGCTGGAGACAATGCAAGGTTGTTTCAGTGCTGGCTTGATTTTTCTTTTTTCCCCCTTCTGTCTTCTCAGAAGTCCAGGTCAGGCAGCTAGTAAAGCCTTCCCCAGAATAGGCCCCTTAAGACAAGACTCTTTCTGTTGGGCATTTCCATGGAAACCAAGCAACTAACTTGAGGAGGGACATAAAAACCTGCTCTGTGGAGAAAGGAGGAACACCTGCCACCTCTGCGAACGGACGCCCAAACACACTGCGCATTTACGCGTCGCACAAAACACACTTTCACTGGCTCCCAATGAGACCCACACATCTGTTATCACTTCCATTAATGGCCATTTATTGGTGATTTGTTATACTGTGAGGAATCACACAGTTGGGATGCCATGATGCAAGCTCTGAACAGATGTCTTAGCTCACACTGTCCATCATACTTGGACAAACAGATGGATTTTCCACTGTCAGTTTAGCAACACTTTAATAATTTGTCGTCGGTTGCCATTTGCTCCCGGTGCACAGACTGAACACGTGACAAGTTCACATAGAATGGGATCCAAGGAATGGACATATATGGGGAAAAATGGTTATAATGCCAAAGCTTCATCTAAAAACCCTTGTCACTGAACCATGTACAACTGAAATGCACCACGTGCTTCTCTTCTTATTACATAAATAGTTGTATGTTCATTCATAATTTCCTGCAATACTTTCCTTATCTATTATCAGTTAACAGGCATTTATTATTTGCCTTGACTGATAGCACGCAGCTTAGCACATGCACCTAGAGTTACATACAGTCGTGTTTCATCAGCATTGGAGCGGAAGCTACTGCTCACAATGTCCATAATGAAAACTAGCTGTGACCCTAGAACAGAGCCCTGTGGCACACCACACTACATGGTTCTTGGTTCCATTACCACACATGTTTTGATGTTACAACACATGTTATGATGCTTATAAGAAAACTGAAAGATAGATAGATAGATAGATAGATAGATAGATAGATAGATAGATAGATAGATAGATAGATAGATAGATAGATAGATAGATAGATAGATAGATAAAACTGCTACAGAAATCACAACCCAACATTTTTGTGCATTTTTATATTTTCACCTGAGTATGAGTTCCTGAATAGCAGAAGCCCCTTCCACTTTTTTCGCATACCGAGGGCATAATCTATGGTGCTGTCCATGAAAAAGAGCAAATGAGAAACGCTCAGAAGAGACTGAGCAGTGCATAGGTAATACTGCTTTGAATTTCGATACACATCTAACAATTCTTGAAAGTTTTCCAGTACTGTACTGAAATAGTTACACTCTCTTTCCCACTTAGACCTCCACTGCTAGCAAAGGGTCAGCAATTGGCCGGCCGCAAGTGGAGGCTCATGGAAAGTACCAGGAGCTCTTTGGCTCTGTTCATTAACAGTATTAATGATTAACTGAGGTGCCATTGTCTCAGCCCAGCTGTCTACTGTTTATCCAGCTCTGTGCCCTTCATGTTCCATGGCCCTTTTATGCACTCAACTGACAGCTGCCCCTCACATTCATGTGAAAATGAACTACTGTTCCCACCGCAAAGCATGCTGGGAGTATAGAGTACTGTACTCTAATCTCATTCAGAAATGAGTGCAGGAGAGGTCAGCATTGAGGTCAGCATAAGGGCTATCATAATAAAATCGTTCTGAGTGAGTAGCGTACTGTGAAGTAGAGCAGTCTAAACTCACAAGCAATTAACTGTCAGGAATGGAACTTGGTGGGTAGGTTTGACATCGTAAGACATACAAATGATTTAGGTTTCATCCTCGGCCATGCATTTGACATAAGCAGGCACAGGCCTTATTGCTTTGCCCAACTGACCCAGACATTCAGCGAGCAGTGATGCCTTCATCCTCTTAGTGCCAGCACTAGCAGACAGGTGCACAGCACAGGACTACATGCACGCAGACTGTTTCAACATCTGCCCCTAACACCATGTCAACGTCACCAAAGACTGCAATGGTGTTGTGTCAGACGGTCATTGAGTAACTCAGAATGGCAGCGGGTCATCTTCAGTGATGAGTCAATTGTTTTGCCTTGGTGGAGATGAGCAACAAATCTGTGACTGGAGGCACCGTGGTCATCGGCAAGTTGAACAGTTTGTTGTCACACAGTACATGTCCAGAAGGCCTGGTGTCACTCCACCTCCACCCCTACCGCATAATCTGAAGGAACTGTGTGAGAATATTCAATTTGCATGAGATGGATTATCACAGGACACCATACAGAACTTCTACAACTCCAAGCCGAGACGTCTGTCATGTTGCATTAGCAAACATGGTGGCCCGACACCATACTGAGAGACACTACTTCTGTGTGTGTAGCTAAATAAATATGGCCCATATCAGTCATATCATTGTTCCTGGTAGCCTTCCTTCCCATTAGCACTACAACCCCACACTTCCTTCTTTGTGCAGCTATTCTTTCGATGAAGTATGCATATTAAATTTTGATGGTTGTCTTTTTTAAGGGAACAGTTCAGTGACAAATCAAAGTTGTATGGTTTTCCACTTACCCCAAATGCAGTTGGTCAGCTAAGGAGTGTCATTGCTTCTTTAGTTTAGAACTGGAACTCTGAGTAAGAGAGATAACAAACACTGGAAGTCCATAGCTGCAAAAAAAACTTCTCTCAACCTGCTTAAACCACACCCTAAAGGTCCTAAAGGGAACCCTGGCTTCTAAGACACCTGAAAACAGTGTACATGTCCAATACTATAAACCACGACAGATAAACCAAATGGAATAATGCTAACCAAAATTACCAGAGAAAATGTATCTCTTTAACTCAGCATTTAGTTAAAACTACATTAACATGGTGGTTAAGTGTGCTTTTGTATGTGTGTATTTGAATGTATGTATATGTGTATTTATGTGTATGTGCATATATACATAACACTAACATAAAAATACTGAAACACCTGGTTTTAGACCACAATCATTTATTAGTATGGTGTAGGGCCTCCTTTTGCGGCCAATACAGCGTCGGTTCGTCTTGGGAATGACATATACAAGTCCTGCACAGTGGTCAGAGGGATTTTAAGCCATTCTTCTTGCAGGATAGTGGCCAGGTCACTACGTGATGCTGGTGGAGGTTTGTCCTTCTTGGTGGTATGCTGACATTACCCTGGATACCGTGGCTCTTGATACATCACAAAGACTTGCTGTCTTGGTCACAGATGCGCCAGAAAGACGTGCACCAACAGTTTGCCCTCTTTTGAACTCCGGTATGTCACCCATAATGTTGTGTGCATTGCAGTATTTTGAGCAGAACTGTGCTCTTACCTGCTAACTGAACCTTCACACTCTGCTCTTACCGGTGCAATGTGCAGTTAATAAAGATTGGCCACCAGGCTGGTCCAATTTAGCCATGAGACCTCCCACACTAAAATGACAGGTGTTTCAGTTTCATTGTCCAACCCCTGTACATATAAATATATATATATATATACATGTGTGTGTGTGTGTGTGCGCATGTGTGTGTGCGTAGTAGTAGTAATAGTAGTTGTAGTATTCCTTCCTTGTCTGTAAAGCACTATGAGCATCCCACAGAAAGAAAGGTGCTCTATAAAAGCATATATGTGTATACATGTGTGTAAAACATTATTATTATTATTATTATTATTATTATTATTATTATTATTGCTATTATTGCTATTTTTACACCCACCATCAAGTTGCATGGCTAGAGGTGACATGCTGTCCGGGCAGTATTAGCAGCGCCAGGCAGTGGTTGTCCATTGCTGATGTGTTCAGTAAAAGAGCATTTTATTACGGTGCATTGTTCCTGTATTTGCTTTGCTGCCAAGACGTCCCAGCCTGAAGAAGATCATTGCAGGACCCACTGGTGACTCCACAAACTCACCTCTCTGACTCACCTCAAGCTGAAGTTGGCTTCTTATTCAGATTTTCTGTTCCAGTGTAAATGGTGCAGCCGTGCTTGTGGTGCCTTGGGTGCACAGCTATACCGCTAAAGGTGGAACTGAGAATCTGAATAAGAAGCTGGGGAAAATCAAGCAGACCATAACCATATCTTCTTAGCTCTATATGGCATAATATTAGAATGGACATTCCTTTGAGATGTCTTTAATAAAAATGTATTTGGCACTGCTGCAGATTTTAGAATATCCCATTACACGTTTTTGTATACTGTCTCTGCTGCTTGTTTGTGGTTTGTTGCCAAAAGCCACAGCGTGCATGTGTCTGCATTAGTAGGAAATCTCTGGTAACTTATCAGTGCTCAGGTACAGTTCTTTGTTCTGCTTTTGCTAAATGGAACGGCCATGTGCTCCAAGACCTTGAAGTAGGAATAGTACACTGAAGCAGATAATAATGCAGCTACAAGGTGCATATCAGTGTCATTTTGTCATGATGTTCACATCACAACCCTCATTGCTCAAATCCGATTTCTTGCTCAGATCCGTTCTCACTATTATGATGGTTATATATTAACGTAGTTTAGTGACTCAGATCTGTCATTATAACGAATGAGCCACCATCCAAAATGACCTGTATGTATACATGGTTGGTGTAGCTCAACGGATAACACCACTGCCCGCCAGAGAGCCACTACCACATCTGGGAGACTGGGGTTCAAATCCCGGTCTGGGTGACTACGCTGTGCTACACCAATAAGAGTCCTTGGGCAAGACTCCTAACACTACACTGGCCCACCTGTAATATGATTACCCTTGTAAGTCGCTCTGGATAAGAGCGTCAGCCAAATGTCAGGTGAGTGATCCACCTGCGTCATTGACAGCAAACTAACCAGCAGAACAAGCCTTTTCTACTAAGATCCTTAAAAAGGGGGCAGATCTGTTGCTTTTTTACCATTTGCTTGGTCTAAGTTCACATTTGGCTCTGCTGCCACACTAAAGCTGAATAATGATCCATGCACAGTAAAAAAGAACCAGATCTGAACATTCATATTCATCACAGGCCCATAAATCAGACATGTATCTGATCTAGGACCACATTTGAAAGTGACTCCAACCTAATTTGGATTCAAGGGAATGTAATGAGTCCTGAACAAAATCAGATCAAAGGCAAACTTCCAGATTTACGTCGTGTCAGCCTGATAATGTGAATGTAATTCATCAACATTATTTGAAGCTAGTATATGAAGCCTTTGGCATGCATTTGTGGAAACTAGTTTTGGTCTACTTCAAGTTCTAAACCAAACACGCAAAATTCGGACACCAAAAGGTCTGGACTGATTTCTCTGAATACGCCATGAAATAGTTTCATCATAATATTAGCTTCAAAATGACTTCGATGGTACACAGACACTGATAACGGAGAGAATATCATTGTCGGAATGCCTGCTATAGCGCAATGCAATTTTAGACAAGTGTGCAGAAGACCTTTTACTAGTACTGCATAACACATAACAGCCCTACATCACATACCAACAACCATGGGCCATAACTAGAAGAAGAAGCTAGCTCGGTATTCCAGCAGGGGAATTATGTCAGAATGACATGTCAGAGCAAGTGAACAGAAAGGGCAAGAGACTGGAAATCTCGGACTGACTTTCACTGACAGGCACTTTTACACTCTTTACTGGCTGAGTGTTTATCCCTGCCAGTGAAAGATTGGGATGTAAACTCTAGTCATTCCTGTCTCACGGAGTTCTTCCCACCCTGCTAAAAGTCTTCTAACCTTAGTTCTATGTCAGGCAAACATGCAAAGAAATAATTCCTCTCACCCCCAAAAAGTTTGGTCAGTCTTTGTGCACCTCACACCGAATACGCCTTGAAAGCTCGCAACCTCCTGTAATAAAATAGCCTGTAATATCAATCTCCTTTATTAGAACACATGGTTCTTTCTCTTCTCTTCTGATGATGTCATTGCTGGTGTTGTGTTGAATTCCAAGTCCTTAGCAGAATCCGACCCCGCTTTGTGAGCATGTGCATCATGCAGGAATATGGATGCTACAGATTACACAAGAGACTAGACTTCAGCTATTCATTAGTGTAGTCTGTAATCTGTCCATATGCCTGCATGACACGTGTGCACATGAAGGAGAGTCAGATTCTCTATCCTTTAGCTGGCCAATATGTGTATGCATACAGCTGTCTATGAGGTGGGCTTAAAGCGCGATCTGTATTTACTACAGTGGTGTAAAAGCAAACTGCACTTAGCAGACAATTCCCACATCATAGTAGTAAATCATGGAAACTGATGATTTTCCCAAACTATTCCAAGCTATTCCCAAGTCTACCTGATTTGGTGATAACTGATGTCATTTTATTTTTAATTTGATTCCATTGAACCCACTACAAGCATTTGAATCCTGTTCATTCACGGCAGTACTTTGGTACCTTTTGAAGCAACAACCTGAGCACAAAGGCACCAGTCAAACAGCACCTGAACACAGAATGACATAATGAACTGCTGTATGAACTTCTCACCTCCGGTCCTTCGGTACAGGAGCTCAAGTTTGTTCGCTATTATTCTTCTTTTTTGGGATCCTTTCATAACATGAACCGCTACAGAAACAATAACTAGTACACGTTCATATCAGAAAATTACAACCACCTCCTTGTATCTACATCCATTGTTCATTTTACCAGCTCCACTTCCAATGAGATTGCACCCTGTAGTTCACCCTATTTTGTCCACCTGTTTCTCTGCATACTTAGTTAATCTCTTTTCTCCTTTTTTTTAATAATTAGGATTCACTCGTACCAGCCCAACACATACTAGAGGATGTTTAGAGGATGTTTTGAGCATGTTGTCAGAACCACAGATTATGTTACATGATAACAAAAGAAGAACAGGTTTTATAGATGTTACTGAGATCTAAGATGAGACACAACACTATTGGAGAATGCTCTCCGAGCTTTAGAAACAACATTCTGGAAGCCTAAATAGAGCTTCCTGCTGTCGGGGGTCCTGATCATTAAAGAACAGGGTGGAGCTGGATTAACAGAGTATACAGGGAAACAGATGAACTACAGTCTCTAATTGTAGAACTACAAAGTGCATCTGTATGGTAAGCTGAGCAGATAAAATGAATAATGGGTGTCGATATAAGGAGGTGGTGTTCGTATTCTGGAGATTCTAATATTCTGAGTGAATGATGACTAAGACTTATCTGGAAAACCAACTGATGCATTAACACTTCCCAGTGGCATTTTATGCGAGTGCATACAAAGAGCGGTTACTGCCTACATGCCTCATAATAAAGGACTTAATAAAGACATACATTGCAGTAGACTTTCACCCGCATTTAATATTTGGCGCCCTTTTTTTTCAACTTCTGAATTTCCTGAGCACAGTGGCAGCTAGTGTCTGTTTTGGAGTTGCTATGAAGGAAATGTGCTGCCGTCATATTTTAATCATTCGCAGTTTATCCGACTGTGTCACTTAGCAACCCTTTTCTGTTATGCCTCAGTTTGGTTAAGCTTGTAGTTTCAGTTACCTTGTAATATCCCACTCTCACTGACCATAGTGTGAAACATCATGAGCTCAGTCTCCTTCAGCCACACTTCCTAAATATTGTAGCCACAAATCCATATGCGTTTCTCAGTTATATTGGCCCAAGAGAGAGTTAATGGGCAACTTTATCTTTACAAGGCAAGAACTTTGATTTAGCCTTTGAAGGTGCCGCCGCTTTCACTTTGGATCGGCTCATGGATTTGCCAATCATGAGGAGGCTGTTTGAGAACCATCTGGAGGTTATTACATAGTTCCATAGTTCTCGGTCAGGCATGCTCTCTGCAGGCCTACGAATGAAAGATACAGCTGAGCATTGAGATTATCCCACGGAAATCACCTGTGGCCTCAGTCAGAAAGTGAAATTATGCTCATATATTGAGCGGTAAACAGTCAGAATAATAATGTGAACCCCATATTAAGCATTGCAGAAAGTCCCAGACTGTACGAAGCAGCAGTAGAAAGTACTGTATAACCTGAACCACTTGGACTTGAGTTTGTAGGAGGAGACAACAGTGTAAACAGTATAACAGTTGTACATACTGAGCTCTCTGCATTGGCATGTATGTTTCCCATACTGACACCTATGAGGACAGATAGCTAATCAAAGGGAAAGGAAACAATAGCTGATGCTCTTGGCAAGCAGCCACCACCACCTGCTCATGGCAAGAAACGACATTAAGCAGCAAAGAACAAGGGAACCAGATGTTACCATTGGTGCCGTTTTCCACCGCTGGAGACACTATTGGTGAGTAAGGAGGTGACGTTAGATTCTGAACTTTCTAGACTGGTAAAGAGAATAGAGGGATGTGCATTTCCTTGTTTCTTATTATAGGGGTAGACACCACAACTTCCTGGTAATGTTTTGGTTCAAGATAAGAGGTTTGGAAAGGTTTTGACCTACAATGACAAAACAAAACAAAACAAAACAAAACAAAACAAAACAAAACAAAACAAAACAAAACAAAACAAAACAAAACAAAACAAAACTTGTGACTAAAACGTACCTAATAGTGTGTAATCCCTGCACAAGCGTGAATAACAGCTGTGATTTGATTTGGCATGCACTGTTCAAATTTCTGAATGTTGACCACATCAATATTCAGCCACTCTTGTATCAAATTGTGCAGTTGGGGCAGATTTAGTGGATGCCTTCCCTGGCATTTGACTTGCTGTTCCAGTTAGTCCCACAGATGTTTTAAAGAGCATTCAAATCTGAGGTTTGTGCAGGCCGGTCCAGATGTATAAATGCTCCTGAATGTTTATCATGCCACATTTGCATCCCCGCGAATGTGAAAAATGTTATGCTAGACTACAGGGATAGGAATGTCATGTTCCTCTGTAACAACACTACATGACGTTTACGTCCACTGACCATTTTGGAAAGCAAATCAATTGCTCCTGCAGGAACTATGACTCCTGGTTCCTGTCCTGAGTTGCTGAGATTCTCAAACACCTTAGAATTCTGAAGGTGTGTCATTATCTCACAACTGCTGTTGGACCCATATTAGAAAATGTGGATCTAAGCAGTTTTCTCTATGGGAAAAATGAATGGCTGTTTAAAAAACAGCTGAATTGCACCATGTGGTAAACAAAGCTGTTCCAAAGACTAAACGTTCCACTGAATCTTCTCTTACAAGGTCATTAAGGAGTTAACCCTTAGAACCCTAAGAATAGGATACAGAGCCATGCAAACCACCTATAAAGTACATTGTTAGGGTCCGAAGGGGTTAAAGGGGAATTCCACAGGTTTTGTATGTATGCACAATTTGTATGTATAATTTAATAAATAAAATGTATGCCTAATTTAATGGCTGAGATGTGAACAAAGACTTCCAGAAATGGTTCTGATCTGTTTACAGTGGTGGTGATGGAAACGTGGTGTTGCTGTGTCTACAACACAAATATAGACATTTTATCTACAATCCAAAACCACCAGCGAACCTACACGTGTCTTCTGAGTCTTGTATGCAATAGGATGATGGTGAAATGTTTTTTGGGGGGCTGTTTTGCCTTGGAACACCCTTTATGTATCCCCCACTCAATTAAATTCACTCTTACATCTTCTAAACCACTTTATGTGTTCTGGAGCCTAACCCCGCATTCAGAGGACTGAAGGTAGGAAGCATTGGACAGGCGGACAAACCATTGCAGGGCAAAAACACAGGCATACACACTCACACCTAGGGGCACAGTTTAAGAACTCCAGTTCACCTGACTGCATATTTTGGACTGTGGGAGGAAACCAGAGCACCTGGATAGAAAGACAGAAATAGCCTTACAGCTTACAGTAGAGATGTTCAGAATATAGAACACACATCTCAGATGTTCACTTCAGAGGTCTAGCTACTGTTGAGTAAGTCTAGTTTTAGTTTAGTGGTCTATTCAAAGCACATGTGCATATAGTACTGTGAGCTAGTGGAGCCCAGTGTGTAGTTGCTGGATGATCAGTAACAGTTGACAGTGCTGTGGACATGTCCTGGTAGGTGCTTTCCGGGGCGACTAGTTTGACAGCTCTTGTTTAAAAACTGTTCTTGAGCCTGATGCTTATGGCTCAGATGGAAGATGTCGGAACAGGGGTAGGCTGGGGTGTGTGGGGTCAGTGGATATGTTGATGGCTTTCCTCAGGCACTTCCTGTTAGATATGTCCAGTATGGGTGGTAGGGCAGCTGTGGTAATGTGCTGAGCAGTTTTTTACCACCCACTGCAGGGCCTTGTGTTAGCAAGCAGTGGCACTGCCATACCAGACAGTGATGCAGCTTGTCAGGATGCTCTCCACAGTGATTCCATGTTGTATAGCAGTTTTTATAAGGGGGATTTTAGACACCCTTCAGATGTCTAATTTCCACCAAGACCGCTGTGAACAATTTTTGACTCAGCAAGTTTCTATAGAACAAAGAATTTCACACCAAACCTCTCTAAATGACTTTTGTCAACATGTTTACCCTTTATTGAAATTAGGAGTGCATGGAACTGACATCACAAAACTGGAAAACCCCACCAAAATATTCCAAGTGAATTTTAAAAGTAGACTTACAGTAGACTTTTACTCAACGTCATTGCATGTGCAGGAGTGTCCTCATACACCCATCACCATAAAAATTGTTGCACCCTGAAGGAATCAACTGACAGGAATGAAACTTGGTGGGTAGGTTTGCTCAGCTGCAAATGTCACATAAGCAATGATGGGCCTTATCGCTGTACATGACTCAAAAGCCACGATTGTGGACATTCAAGTGCAGTGATGCCCTCCATGAGTAATCCTGTTAGTGGCAGCACCATTGGCAGACGGCTGCAGAGTGCAGGACTACAGGCACACATACTGTTACGATAACTGCCCTTAACTTCACATCAACGTCACCAAAGAGTGCAATGGTGTTGTACCAAACTGTCATGGTGTGAACGGCAGGAGTCATCTTTGGAGACAAGTCCTGCTTTTGTCGTGGTGGTCAGTGCCAAGGTTTATTATCATGTGCTGCATGAGATTATCACAGGAGACCATTAGGAACCTCTATAACTCCAGGCCGAGACGTCTAGCATGTTGCGTTAGCAAACATGGTGGCCCAACGTCATACTGAGAGACACTACTTCTGTATGTGTAGCTCAATAATTATTTTCCATATCAGGCTAACTGTATCATCAGTTATTGTTCCTGGTAACCTTTATCTTCCTTTCCAGTTGCGTTGCAACCTCACACTTCTTTCTGGGTGCAGCTATTTTTTGGCAATGAGTGCAGTTCAAAGGATCCGGTAAAACATACATGTCACAAAGAGTTTTGGCATTAGAGAGAAATACAGGATGCAACAGTGGCAATTTGGCAAAACCCTGTTCATTTTCCTCATAGACAATCAGCGAGACCTGTAGTTCCTTATATGGGCATGAAAGTGACTACAGAATGATGCAAGACTTTAAAAGGCTGTTTCACCTCAAGAACACTCTGAATGAGGGTTAGGTTATGCAAAAGTTTTGTGAAAATAAAGCATGAATAAGCTTTTTGAAAGTTTATACCAGATAAAGGTTTGTCCTGGAACAGTGTGCCCAAGCCAAGAACCATTTCTGAAATTTATACTGAGGAGTGATGTAAAGTCTCGGCTAGCTTCTTTGAGTTCAGGCCGGTTTGCTCTTCGGCGCTTCTGCTGGAGTATAGCTTTTCAGACCTCTTTTCACCGCTCTTTCTGTCTTTGCGTGTGCAGTGGAAGAAATCCCATCTGACTTGCTTTAGTGAATACTTTGGTGACAGAGCAAAGCGCCTGAGCCAGCATACTTCTGGCTCTGTCTGTCTGTCTGGCGACTAATACATGAGTCTGTATAGCACGCTGCATACTTGGAAAAAACGTTCCTTTAAATTACATCATCTCAGTTTAAACTTGGCCGGCCCGCAGACGGAGACAGCAACACGTGAGGGGACCCACAACACAGAGTGTGTGTGGGAGTATGTACGTGTGTATGAGTCGAATGTACCCCAGCTGAGCAAAATTACTTGTCCTGGTTAAATGATTTATTGCAGCAGCAGCGGGGGAGAACAGCGCATGAGCCACACACCTCGTTTCAGACGTGACCTGTTCTACCTTCGATATCTGACGTGTGGCTGCTTGGATAGATCAAATACTGCACTCAGCAGAGTCAGTTCACCTTGCAAGACTGTTCACTACTATTGCGAACACAGGAGTGGAACCACTGCATATGCGCAGCATGCCACAGCATACGGTACTGTGCAATAGTGTTTAGCCAGTCAAGACCTATTTAAAGCTATTTATCCAGGCAATATAAATGTTGAGTTTTGCCAACACTGTTAAAGTTGCGAAACAGCTCATTCATGCCTTGTCTACACATGGAAACTACACTGTAAAACAAGCTGCAACTTTAAAGCAGCAATATGTAATATATTCATCGTACCAAATCATAAACTGACCATGATATATCAATACAGATTAACTAAACGTGGTACGATAAAATACTGACTTCTTCAAAGGCAATGTTGCAGCCAGTACGTTCTCATTTGAAAGCGGAAAATCTGTGTTTGTGATTGGGCCTGTGGTCCTGCCCACTGCCCATTTTGACACTCTGGGTTGCCAGATATGAAAGAATTTGCTGCAGATGTCCTGTAATGATAGGTTCTACCTGATCTATGCTGACCAAGCCTCAGTATCCTTCTTGAAAGGTCTGTGACCAGAGATGTACCAAAATAATGGTAGACAGTGAGTATTTGAGACACAGTCAGTGTCTAACCCAGTGCTGGCTAATGTGCTAATGCATGCTAATGCTAACTCATGCTAATGTTAATGTCAGTCACACCGGAGGAGCAGACAATAAACATACTGTAAACATACATTAGCTATTCAACTTACAATGTAGGATTTGTATTTGTATTGCACTTATTTGTGTAGGTTTTGCGTCTTCCACCTGGCAACATGCATAAGCTTTGGAAAGTCTGGAAAGGAAGATGGCAGACAACTCTGTCCAATATCCTGAATTTGGACTGCAGAACTTTTTAAATGTTTGCTGTCAGTAATACATATCGTTCCTTTAAAAACTGATTAGACAAACCAAGTATTGGAGGCTAACCAGGTTGCACCGGAAATGGTTAACAGGCTGACGGACATAAAATCATGACCTTGTGTATTGGTGCTTATTTGTATTTATCCTGATCTTAGTGTTTTCTACATAGACAGCTTTAAACATAGTTTCATCCAACTTCTGCACAGAACGGCAAAACTACAGTGAGACTGGTGTTGTGCTGTTTAGGGTCAGTGAGTGCTGCTTGCCCCAGGTAAGTGAAGAGAGAGGTGCTGGCCGGAGTCCACTCAGCCTCGCCACTCAGTCTGCTTCAGCAGGGAGAGTCTTGCGAAAAGAACAGCTGACATCATGCACCATCACTGCGCTGTATTTTACCAGCCCACTTAAGCAAGATAAACAGAACCTACTCCAAAAAAAAAAGACTGCAGAATCACACTGAAGACTATATGAACGACTTCAGAAAGGGGCGTTAAAGGAGCAAAGGCTCGTATTATCAGAAATGGAATATGATAACTATGGCTGCATTAGTATATGATCACCTGTAACTACAAATTAATGTGTTTTCATTGGCTTAGAATGAGTCCTTTGTGTCTGCATAGGAGAAAGCTGGATGCTATGCACACACGCAATGTTGCTGAAGCGGCAGCTTGAATATGGTGGCAGTTGGAGGAGACTGAAAAATGAATTCCTGACAAAACGTCCTATCATACTGCATACTTGCAGATAGCATAAAGGCGGCATTTTATGCAAAACTCACTCTTTTGATGCCTGTGCACATACATTTGGGTGTCTGGAGTGCTGCCAACCCACAAACTGTGAAACAGGACAACGCAGTCGGTCATTTGTACCCTGCCTAGATCGGAAAACATGAGATTCAACAAGCCATTCAGATTTGACTCCCCTTGTTACATAAATTGGGGGACTCATCCTGGCCACCCTGTCTCCAGCATTGACTTCTGAACTAAGTAAGGAGGGAAATTAAAGCATTACAAAAAAAATTATGCTCTGTGTTTCCTGGTCGTTTAGCGCTAGCTAATGCTAAAAGCCAAGGTAATACGCTCATCATCATAAGATCATCAAAGGAATATTTGCACCCAGCAGAAAGTGTCTGATTGCAGTGCTATTCAGAAGGAAAATTAAGTTTACCAGGAACAATAAACGCTGATACATTTACGCCTTACAGTATGGTGTAGGGTTTGCTAGATGTTAGACGTCTCAGCATGGAGTTGTAGAGGTTCCTAATGATGTCCTGTGATAATCCATCCCATGCAGCTTGAATACTCACACACACTTCTAGCAAATTGTGTAGTAGGGGTGGGGATGGAGTGACACCAGGCCTTTCTGGACATGTGATGTGTGACAACAAACTGTTCATCCTAGCACTGACCGCTGTGTCTCCACACACGGATTCGTCAGTCGTCTCCACCAAGACAAAAGCGGGACTCCTCACTGAAGATGACCCGCTGCCATTCAGAATCACTCCATGACACTCTGGCACGACACCATGGCAGTCTTTGGTGATGTTGACGTGGTGTTAAGGGCAGTCGTTGTGTCAGTCATGTACAGTGATAAGTCACATCTTTGCTTACGCCACATGCACAGCCAATCATGGAACTTGAAACAGCCATTGGTCTCATGCAGTCAAACCTACCCATCAAGTTTCATCGCTGTCGGTTGATTCCTGGGTGCAAATATTTGTGCAACTGTTCTTTTGATGGTAAGTGTATTTCAAAGGAGATGTAATGTTCTAGGCAGCTCTCGCTGTTACAGGATCCACAATAATGCTAAAGCTAGCTGGGTTTATTTGCTGAATGTCTGTAAGATGAGCTTCACCTGATCAACAGGTGAATATGGTGAGAGGTTGTGTAGTTGCGTCAGGACACGCTCCATAAAACATGGGTGCAGATCAGCAATGCCTCATTATCATTTTTAGGAACAGGTCCTCAAACAGGCCATTCTGAACAGGGCTGTTTAGACAGGGAGGCGGTGGTACTTCAACCTTATGGTATTTTGACTACAGCATGTCACCGACATTCTACTGAAACCCCAGAGAGAAGGAATTCAGTTCTGAAAGGGGGTATAACTATCACCTTCCAACCTCTTCATCACGAGAACCACCAGCATTAAAACTACTAGACAGAAATCAGCTTACTATTCACCAGCTTCTAGTTCGATCTTTCCCGTTCCACCTTAAATGGTGCAGCAATTATTAAGAAAGCCTTAGGTGCCAGAATGTAACCACAGCACCAATTAAGGTGGAACCGGAAAATTAACCTGAAGCAGGTAAATGTCTTTATCAGACATTTTACCAGCATTAAAGGAAAAATAAGGATGTATGTTTGACAAAATTAGCTTATCAAGGGTGAGGTAGTGATGTTAAACTGAGTCTTAATTAACATTAAAAGCATAATAAAAGGTTTGAAACAATGAGCTGCTATACTGTACTAAAGATATGAGCATGCTAGGTAGGACTGCTCAGTGAAATTGTCAGAGACAAGGAACTGGATTTGACGCAGGCAGAGCTAAAAGCTAAAGGAGGTTTATTTGACAAGTCGATAGTCAGGCACAACACCAAAATCAAGGCAATCATAACAAATGGGGTAATGCCAGGAAGTCAACACAATCAGGCAAACAGATCAAAAGGGGATGAGTGAAAGAGAGTAAGTCAAAGACAAAGGAGGTCAGAACCAGAGATATGAGTAAAAGGCAAGAGAGAAACGCTTAGAGTTGCAAACAGGGGTTTGGCCAAACTTCGCAATGTGTGTGTGTGAGGGGTTTAAAAGTAGACTGGGTGATGAGCGGCAGGTGGAACAAATCAGTACTCAGGCGAGCTAGACCGTGAGTGATTGGTTGACTGGGGACATGTGAGTGTGAAGTCATCGGATAGTGCACTCTGGGAAAAGGGGTCTGGGAGATTGGCGGTGTCAGGGAGACCCGGAGGCATGACAGAAATAAATAAAATAAATCTCCTTGGGTAAGGGGGAGGCTGTCTGTAAGCTGCAATATGCAACCTCGCCGCTAGAGGTTACACACCGCTCCTTTAAAAGAACACATGCTCCAAATGTACCCGATTGCTTGAGGACATGTTTGGTGTCCTACGCATTCAGCAAGAACTACAGCCTCATCAAAGCTTGCATGCTACCAGTTAGCACTGTACAAACTGAATGCCAGATGATGCTATGTAAAATGGTTACGAGCATATGGTCTATATCTCAGAGATACTGTTCTGAGACAAGATGTTGACCTAATAAAGGGTGGGGTGATGTGAAGCAAAACAGAAACCAAGAGAAAACTTCTGGGTGTTTTTTGGGCTGGGGGATTTTACAGTGATCTTATTTATTAAAAACTCACATATTAAAGGCACATGTAGACATGGTTGATGTTTTTGGTGTCCAAAGTTCATCGCAAGAACTACAATGTCATGAAAGCTTGTACGCTACCAGTTAGCACTGTGCAAAATGAATAGCTATACTAGTACACATTTGGTTCATACTTTGCTGAGGTGCTAAAATGGCGTTTCACTGGTTGTGTCCAATTTTCTATACAAGTACATCATGATCTAATGCAAAATACACCATTCTGGACAAACAGACCCCGTCAGGATGGTTCAGGACACCGGTTTTCAGCAGCCAGTCATTTAAAGGGCTCCAGGACCCAACATCAGGTCCAAAGTTTTGCTACACACCTCTAGAAGTTAAGAATGACTCAGCCAGTTTGCACTTCAGTCCACGTGGTTACGGAATAGTAAGCCTTAGTATGTGATAAGCCTGGAGTGAGTGCCGCGACAGGCTCAGAGAAATCACAGAAAGATGACACATGAATTGATTACAGGCATATGGTCTACATGTCGGAGACGTTGTTGTGAACTGAGGTGTTGATCTAATTATGGGGGCGTGCAGGGTGATGTAAAGCAAAACAGAAACCCAGTGTAAACTAGGGTGTTTTCTGGGGCGGGGGGATTTTATAGTGATCTTAATGATCCACCGTATCAAGCTTCAGAAGCCACATGTAGATTCACTGGTCAGTGTCTCTATTCACATCGAAGACTTGGTGACCCCTGGTTCCCATCACCACCGCCAGTGTCTGTAAGTTTCTTTACAGTAAACTATTTTACATTACACCGAATAAAGCAGAAGGCACTGCTGAATCTGAGGAATTCCCCTTTAAGCAATTTCCAATAGATTTGCTGATGTGGTTTCTGACACTGTATCACATACTAATATCTTGAGAAGGAACTAAATTGCATAGTGTGAAATGCAAAAACCGTAGGAGCCTGAATCTTCTGAAGCCTGAAACTCTTCTGTCTATTTTTATAGAAGGCAGTGGGTCATAGAGAGTCAGGAACCTCGCCAAAGCACTCCATTAAATAACCCCATCAATAATTATGTTTATGCATGTTAATGTATACAACAACTGTCACAGAGAGAGTCTGAAGAAGTACACAGACAGAGGCTGACAAGAGCAGACACACATATGTTAGTGCTCAGCGTGGGAGACTCCTCAGTCCGGCAGTCGTGGCTGAGTGAGTGCATGAGAGAGAGAGAGAAAGAGAGAGAGAGAGAGAGTGGAGCGAGAGAGCCGAGCAGGATTTGACATCCTTGATTTCCTGTCGCTGGCAACAGTCACATGGCTGAGTGCGTGGGCGAGATAGCTGAGTGAAAGTAAAATGCGTTAAAGGGGCGAGGCAACTACACTTACACACACTCCTGTTCTGACTGTCCCTGCAACACTGAGGTGAGGAGAGATGATACATCTCAGACGTGCAACAAGTCGGCCGGGGCAGGACAGGAATGATACAAATGTGTGGTCTGCACACGGCAGTGAGACAGAGCTGCACATTAGTGCATGCAACATGCAATGCAGCAGGTCAGGCACCTCTACCATTAACCCTTTAATGAGCTCAGCATGAGACAGAATAATGCACAGTGCTCCTTTACCCAAAATGTTTGGGATGCTTATTATCAGTTATTGACCTTAGAGGGGAATTCCACTCATGTTTCAAATTTCTGAGTTTGGTATGTTAGTGGTTCATTGTACAGAAGCTTCCTGATTATAATGTTATTACAGCAATGGTGAAGCGAGCCAGGGGTTGCCATGTCATCGATGCAGATATGGCCATTTTATTTATTTATCTATTTTTTGGGTGAGCATTCTTTGGTGGTTAAATTGTCTTTTTGCATGAATGCTATCATAAAATCACAGAAACACTGCCCCCATTCCATCCCCGCCCCTCCTTTCCCTCCGGGGTGTGTCGGTAGGTTACAGATCTTTTACAGACGGTACACACAATAAAATATGTCAATATCCGTCTTACAAATACACATTTACACAAATACACTAAATACACATGTGGGTGGAATATAGCAGTTTTATCTACTATCCAAAACCAACAGTCATCTAGCCAGTTTTCTCTGAGGGGCTATTTTACATTACAACAGACTACATGTGAGGACGTCTCAGGCGTCAGGCAAGCAATTCACAGCCCTTTCATGTAATAACTCTCTGTGAGGGAGCTTGTTTTAGAGCCATGAAACTCTTTGAATGTCTGGTTCCTATCACCACCACTGTGAAAAGGAGAGGACAACATGCTGAATGACTTTTCTAGCATCTTTATGATGTAATTATACTGCCATATAGAAACGCAGGTTCCCTTTGAAGATCATTCTTCAGTGACTACTATAACTTGACCTACCCATGCCCCGCCCACAGATAAGATTTCTTGCAGTAACTGTAGCATCCATGTGGCTGCGTGATGGCCACATTCGTGATAGGCAGTGGAATGCCGGCACAAACATATGTTGTCCACAATGGCAGTCCCCCGAAACATCCTGCTCAAAAATGTCTAGTTTTGTTCAGTTTTATGACTCATAGTAAGGCATACTGTGCTCTAAACCACATCCACAGTGTGTGCAGCCTGAAAGAGGACATGTATGCAGTTTGAGCCTGTTGAGAGATCTTTTGGGAACTACACTTGGTTGGTGTGGCGCAACGGATAACACCAGTGGTCAATGAGCTACCACACCATGTGGGAGATTGGGGTTTGATTCCTGGTCCGCTACGTTACACCAATAAGAGTCCTTGGGCAAGACTCCTAACACTACACTGGCCTACCGGTACTATGATTAACCTTGTAAGTCGCTCTGGATAACAGCGTCGGCTACATGGCATGAATGTAAATGTACACTCATCATTAAAAGAGTAGTTACATAAATAGTTACACCCAGATGGAATCAACTGACCGGAATGAAACTTGAAGTGGGTTCATGAGACACCAAAATGATTTTGCTTTAATGCTTGACCATGTATGTGATGTAAGCGAGGAAATTCTTATCGCTGTACCTGAGTGACTCAATAGCCATGATTGCGGACATTCAGTGAGCAGTGATGGCCTCCATGAGTCATCCTGTTAGTGCCAGCACCATCGGCACATGGCTGCACTAAGTAGGACTACATGTGCGCAGATAGTTACGACGACTGTCCTTAACACCATAACAACATCACCAAAGACTGTAAAGACCAGCAAATCGGTGTGTGGAGGCATTGTGGTCAGCGACAAGGTAACCGGTTTGTTGTCACACATCCAGAAGGCCTGGTGTCACTCCACCTCCACTCCTACCGCAAGATCTGCAGGAACTGTGTGAGAATATTCCAGCTGCATGGGATGGATTATCACAGGACACCACTAGGAAACTGTACAACTCAAGTCCATGCTGAACATGTTACCAAATCATGACACCATACAGAGAGACGCTCCTCCTGAATGTTTAACTCAGTAAATATGGCCCATATCAGTCTAAATGTATCATCATTTATTGTTCCTGGTAACCTTTATATTCTTTCCCAACCGCACTGCAATCACACACTTCCCTCTGGGTGCAGCTATTCTTTTTGATGATGAGTGTATATTTACAGGAAAGATTTGGGTGACTATTGACTTCTAGTGTTTGTCAGCAGTATTAGCCGGGTAGCCCCTGCACTAAACTACAGAATCACCATTTAGACACCAAACTTCGCGGTTCATAGATTACATCTGGAGTATTAAGAAACTTGTGTACATTAAAAAGACAATACGTTTTTACAGTAACTGAGATGTGCTTTACATTGGCAACACGTGTCCAACTTAGCAACAATGAAAGAACACATTTGAGTACAGATGAGAGGTTATATAAGTGTGAGGAACTGCCCTAAAGTCCCTGAAGGTTTATAGAACCGGAGAACCTGTTTTCTAATGAGGTTGATCTTGTTCTTGCAGATAAACCCTTTGGATAACGTTCCAGTGACCAATAAATGACCAGTATAACACACCATATTTCTCTCCTCTCCATATAAACTGGAAGTCTTAATTCTGGGTAAAGATTTTATAAGCATTTCCTAATCAATCACAAGGCTGACGTTTATTGCCCCGCCCACACAAAACACAGAGTCAGACGTAGCGAGCTAAAGCTAAACCAAGAATAAACAAAAGCTAGAAAAGCTAGACCACCTGTCTGTACCTGCCTGTCACCCATGCATTCCTTTACCCTACTCCAACATTGTTCTTTCATATGTTCCTTCATTCACACTTTGCTTTATCTATCTATCTATCTATCTATCTATCTGTCTGTCCATAGTACTACATTGCTGTTAGCCAGTGACCTTTTGTCCAGTTAGTGTCACATAAAAGCTGGATGATGATTTTACCTCTGGTGGAGCAGACTAGGAACCTGTAAGAACTGTCAATCAAGCCGCTCGCAACTGTTAATTAAATTTCGCACACCTACACGGTTCTCAGACCGGTGGTTTTAGAACCGGTGTGTTTTATTGTATTCATATCTTCTGTTTTCAAACCTGTTGTTCAAACCTTGTTGCATGTGTAATAGAACAGTTGTGACTGTTAAAGTTTAGTACCATACAAATATTTTAATACTATTCTATTATTCTGTTCTCTTTAAGAGGTTAACAGAGGAAGGGAAATGTGTTTCACACACACATGCAGTGTCTCTAACCTCTTGTGGTCAGATTTTGTCACCAGAAAGTGTCTAGTAATGTCGCACTCATGAGTCCCATTACACTGGAATTATTATATCACTCTGAAACTCCACAGAACCTGATCGATACACCGAATCATTGCCCTAGGGGCTCTAGCAGCTGACCTCCAGCACACCATCTGACCAGAAGCACCTAACTGTTGTGAATGGTGTGTCATTGTGAGAGGGCATGCAGGGAGGATTATCTGAGGGTCACACGTTTTGAGGAAGGAGCTGCCGTTAGAGCAGAAGTGAGGTGGGGGTGGAGGTTGGGGGGTGGGGGGTTGTATACAGTAATGATCACAAAGAAAACAGTTCCCGTCGCCAACAACGAGTATCACACATATATTCTCCATTGTATGATGGAGTATTATCTATACTGCCTATGCACAACACAGTTTGATAGACAATGGATGACATTCATACTGCGCATAGGTTACCATTGCGTGTTAGCTACACTAACCTTATAGCTCCAGCTTTCTATTAATTACATTTAATGGTAACTTTTTTAAAATTACAATTTAATGAAGCTGTAACAGTTTAATTTAATTTAATTTAATTTAATTTAATTTAATTTAATTTAATTTAATTTAATTTAATTTAATTTTTTTTACTTTCATGTATTTAACAATGGACATTTTAATGTTTCAAGTTAATTTATATAATTGAATACTTTTATATATGATATATTTATATATTAGTTATATTTTAAAATTATTATATTATATTATATTATATTATATTATATTATATTATATTATATTATATTATATTATATTATATTATATTGACTCAGAATTATTCACAGCAGTGGTTTATAAAATCACCTCTCAAAATGTCCACTTCTAAAATCTTCAGCACAATAAGCTATTATATGACATGGGTATGGATCCATTACCTGATGACTAAATTCTGTATTTGAAGAAGACTGAGACCTAAAATAAATTCGGACGGGCTACATGTGGACTGGTGTGCATCAAAACAGTTCATATCGAAAACTTAGTGCTTCAGATCCATTTCTATTTTTCCATTATCAGCATGTAAAACCAGAAGGCTGTGGTTCCCTGCAGGTTTTGGCTAGTAAATAAAATGCCTGTATTTGAGCTGCTGGTAAGTTTCACTACAATGAATCATTTCACATTAAACTACTCTGAATGGCATCTCACCAACTCAATTATGCATACATTCTGAAAAATGTGGGGTGAGGGGGAAACAGGGTTAGCGGCGAATGGGGGGAGAGCGAACATGGCGGCTACGCTTTGCTCATACTTTCATGCCGAGTGAGAAACAGTTACTGGGAGCAAATGTATCTGTCTTTCCTGCATCTCTATGCTCTTGGTATGCAACAGGTATGCCAGAGGGTCACTCAGTGAAAGGTGGTCCCAGGAGCAGTTAGATGGCTCACAGCTGTCATGTCTCCAAAGAAATGAGAAACCTTTTTTGACAAGTTCTGACAGGGTCTGTGTGCGGATTAGGACGGTAAATCTCTGACCTTGACTCTTGTCTCTGACAACGACTCAGTCCAATCCATTAGAAGTCTTTAGCAAATGAGTTTGAATTTCACAAGTTGATTCAACTCAATGATTTGGTATGATTCAGAAGCGTTTTTATAACAGCTGTAATAAGTTAAATAAGGCGATATTATGTTAATACTCTAAATCTTCACAAGTTTCAACCAAATAGCAAGAAGCTTGTCAAATAAGATGACTTTAAGATGGCCTGAAGCAGCCAGAGAACACCCAGAATAATACTGTATTCGAAATTATGATTTATTACTATTTTATATTTATACATTAATGATTCAAGCTCTCTGTGTGAGAATATTCAAGCTGCATGGGATGGATTATCACAGGACACCAGTAGGAAACTTTACAACTCCATGCTGAGATGTCTGGCATGTTGCATCAGCAAGCATGGTGGCCCGACACCATACTGAGAGATACTACTTCTGTATGTGTAGTTCAATAAATATTGGTCATATCAGTCAAAACATCCAGGATGTATTGTATTGGCTTGTGATGATTAAGACCTGATGCAGATAACTTATCCAGGGATTACTATAAATAGACTCTCTAAATGATCAAGCATCAAGATATTGTTATTTGCAAAAAAATAAAAAATAAAAAAATACTGAAATATAAAATTAACTTCTTTTTTATAACTTCTGGTGTCTTGAATTTCAACTTACAGCTTCAAAGGTATTAATAAATAAAAATGAAATATATTTTGGGGATAGCATGTTGTGTTTTTTGCTTGGACAAGTGCTGATTACAGTCATTTCATTTGAACTACTTCAGTAAAAGTAATCAGCTTGTTTTACAGGCAACCTGCATACTGTTATATCATTTGAACACAGCAGCTGCTTTTTACACTGTGTAAAAATCTCATGATGAATTGACAGAATTAAATGACCCAAAACTGCTTGGAAATAATTCTGGTTCCATTGACTTACTCTCAAACTAAATAAGTTTTTTCTCTCTCCTGTAAAGTGGCCATTTTGGAGATATTTGGTTTTCTTAGAACAGCGGATGAAATGAAAGCATCTCATGTCTACAACCAAAAAGTGGTGGTGGGTGCAAACACTGCAACTTACCACATAGGTGGGGTTAACTGTAACTGACAGAAGGGCTGGACGTAACAGTCACTAAAAGTCTTGTACAATCCTCACCACAATAAAGTTCTGTTGTTTGAAGAGCTCTCGGACCTAATTAGAGTATATTAAAAACATTGCCACTGTCCTTTATTTACTCTAACCGTTCCTCGCTTTGGAGCATTTTCATTGGCCTATGAATCATTAATACTTCAGCAGTGTAAGAGGCGGCTACAGGATTCATATGATGCACAAAAATAAAAGTAAAAGGTTTTCTAGGGTAAGTAAAAAAAGGGTGTGGCAAAAGTGGCAGACTTATTTATGAGCAAACGACAAGCACAACATCTGCACAATAAAACTGAAATCCTATCGTTTGTTTACACGCTATCTGGATAAATACGGTCATGACACCTGCCGATATACACATGCAGAACGATTTATTAGGTACACCACCTTGTTTCTGCATTCACTGTCCACTTGATTAGCTCCAGTTACCATTTAGATGCACTTTGTATGTGTGCTATAACAGACACTAGTCCATCTGATTCTCTGCATACTTTGTTACCCTGTTCTTCAATGGTCAGGACCCCATAGGACCACCACAGAGCAGTTATTATGTGGATGGTGGATCATTGTCAGCACTGCAGTGACAGTGACGTGGTGATGGTGTGTTAGTGTGTGTTGTGCTGGTGTGAGTGGATCAGACACAGCAGTGCTGCTGGAGTGTTTAAACACTGTGTCCACTCACTGTCCACTCTAATAGACACTCTACTGTGCTGGTCCACCTTGTAGATGTACAGTCCGAGACAATAGCTCATCTACTGGACAGTTTGGGTTGGTCATCCTGTAGTCCTTCATCAGTGGTCACAGGATGCTGCCTACAGGACGCTTCCCACAGGATGCTATTAGCTGGATGTGGATATCATGACAATGTAAAGGTCAGTTTTAAATTTCATCAGAAACAGAAACATGTCAATAATGGAGATGAAGGTTTCGTCCTGACAGCAGCAAGAGCTTAGGATACAACAAGTTACTCAACAGTCTTCATTGTAAGGTATATGTCTTATCATGATCAATATCCTCTGGATATGGATGTTCTATGGATGTAGGATTAATAACACTGAATATCCATCTGACATCTTACCCAGTGTTTGCTCCCCCCTACTTTACTGAGTGCTATTATTATTACACAGTCATTCCAAAACCACATTATCACGCAGTTGAATCTCCACCGCTAGATCAGCTTTTTACACATGTTCAGTCATAACTAGCCCCTCACTGGAAACTCTAAGCAATACGCTTTAGAACATGTTCTCTCCTAAAGGGCCCTTGGTGGCCTGGATGGGGTCAGGAGTGTGTGTCTGTGCGCAGCTCCGTCTCAGAGACTGGCTGTGCTGCAGTGTCACAATGGCCTCTTTCCAGCCTCTCCTGGCTCAGGCCACATCTTTCCATCCTGCACAGTGTCAGCCCAGAGGAGCCGCGCTCCACACAGTCAGCCTAGAGGGTGTCACAGGGTGCACGCCGCCGCACCGAAAACACGTGGGCGCGCACACACACACACACACACACACACACACACACACACACCCATACACACACACACCCATACACACACGCACACGTTCAGCCAGTCTAACAGTCTCTTTATATGAACACTCCCTGGCACCCCTGTGATATTGTGCCGACTACGATTCTATCAAGTGCCCAGTTCCTCACCCGCCACCCCCAATACCCCCACCCCACACCACCAAGCCCCCCTATTAACAGTATACAGTGCATCACTGTTCAAAAGGGTTCATATACCGCATGATTCAACATCGCCATCTAGAGCTCAACTGTGTAATTACCTTTGGGATCAAAGTACACTTCCTGATGTGAAGTCTCTGGCGTGCTCTGCTCTGCCTGGTTATATATATATGCATTCATAGAAAGAAACATAATCACCTACTTTAATTTTAGGTATTATGATTATGTGGTGAACCAACTGCCTCAACTCCAGTCACTCCAAGCTACATCTCTATTTACAGCTGCACATATCTGTGTAGTGGTAGTTAAACACATGACCAAACATTTTTATTTATTTAATTAACACATTTAACCACGTGTCTTTACGTAGAAATGCAACATGCACAAACTAGGAAAGAAGATCCGGCACACTGTTAAGACCTCAAATGCAAAATCAACACTACACTGATATAGATATGGTGGCAACAGTAGATAATACACCTACACCCTCATAACACACATTCGTCACCCGGGTTTGACTGAGTTCTCTATGAATATCTTTTCAACATGGTGCAATCATTAAGTGTGGGTATTCTCCTGTGGGGGATCAAAGCACAGCCAAAGTTACCGAATGTAACCAGAGAGGTCTCCAAATCCCCCAAAACATAAATTTAGCATCTTTAATCCCACCCTCTATGTTGTGAATCAGTGCATAATAACTAATATTATTAACATTGTCCCATATTAGCAATGGGACACTGATGGCTCACGTACTGGGAGTTAGTCTGTTAGCTATAAACTGTGACCTGGTCAGGCCACTTTAATGTCATGAGTGTTAATGAAATTAATTAATAAAATGCAATGCTTGTAAAATGGCACTGAGGGAGGCACGGTGGTGCAGTGGGTAGTGCTGTTGACTCACAGCAAGAAGAGCTTGGGTTTAATTGCTGGCTGGGAAGCCCTTGTTGTGTGGAGTTTGCATGTTCTCCCTGTGTCTCTGTGGGTTTTCTCCTGGATGCTCCAGTTTCCTCCCACAGTACTAAAGACATGCAGTCAGGTGAACTGGAGAGGCTAAACTGTGAGAGGCTGTGAGTGTGTGTGTGTATGACTGTGTGTATGTCTGCGATAGACTGGCGGTCTGTTCAGGGTGTTTCCTATCTTGCACTCAGTGAGCATTGGCACCCAACACCCTACCCTAAGATTTGCACATGGTTCACTAAGTAGCTAGCAGGGTTTCTACAAGCATTCCAGTAAGCATAAAACTGATAATGAATAATAGACTGTGATAAAGTGGTTGGCTTCAGTTCCAAGCCGCAATGGTATTTCAGTGAACAGTCAGTGCTCAGTGGCTTTAGTGATGCATTATGGGAGCTATCTGGGAATAAAAGACCTAGTGCATTGGAATAATTTTGACGGTGACATTGAGACACCCGAGAACATGACCGATGCCCTGGCTAGTACTTTGACCTCTGAACTAAGGGGCTTGAGCAGATAGGTGGATAGCTGTTACAACATCCTTCCTTCAGAATGAGATAGTACAGTAACTCAAGCACACCAATCAGTATACAGCGGCTAGTTTGTTTTGAGCTTGTTTTGACCTGTAGGACAGAGCTTGGTTCTAGCTAATGGAAGCTGTTCTCCTTTAAAGCTCTATGTTTAAGATCATGTGAATAGACATCAGTGTCAGAGTTTTGACTAAGTCTTGTTCCAGAAATGATAATAGGACATTAGAGCCATAATAAATCATGCTGCTGTTACTCTCTATACTTAAGTACATTTAAAGGTAAATACTTCAGTACTTTTACTCCAGTGGAGGTCTAAACGGAGGAACGTCTACTTTTCCTGGAGGAGTATTTGATCTTGGCTGTCCTTACTCTAACTCAACTACATGTTTTGTGTACTTTCTCTTGGACTGGAGCTGAAACCACTGATTTAGGGAACCAGCCTTCCCTGTAGAGTGCTTTCAGTTTCCATTTGGAGTTCTAAAACAGTGCCACATGGAACGTTGGAGTAAAGGTCTTCCTTTTGTTTTATTTAACTGTTAAACTGAATATTCTTGGTTGGTCTGATTACCACTTATCGTAGGGGTCCCCCTACAGCTGTGGAGCGTAATTCACTCTTGCTCCACTGTTGCAAATACAACTCATGTTTTGCACCCCTTGTGGATGGCTGTACACATGCATATGTTGACAAGCAGAAGCATACAGAATCCAACTCTCCTTCACGTGTATATGCATCACGAAGCTACAGATACACCTGTGATTTCCGTTGTTTCTGCATATGAATAACTGAAATCTGTAATCTGTAGCATCCATATGCCTGTATGACCTGCAGGCACAGGTGGGTAGTTGGATTCTGCCAGAGAGCTGCATTTTAGCATAATGCCACCAAAGGTTGAATCAGAAGAGGAAGACCTATGTGCCTGAGTGCAAGGTGGAATACGCTTTCAGGATTTTGCTGCAGGAGATTGTAGAGGTTAAAGGCTTATTTGGCACAAGATCGACAAAGACTGTCCAAACTTTTGATGGGGTGAGACACATTTAAGAGACACATAAATGACTTTTGGCATCTGAAAAACTCCAGGAAACTCAGGAATGACATGGATAATGTTACAGCTTAGATTCCAATCTTTCGTAAATAACACTGGCAGAGATGAAGACTGCTGACTGCTGTTGGGCTTGCTTTCTTGCTCAGTCACCTCCTCCTCTTTCTTCTCACTTCCTCTGACCCTGTCTTCTTCCTTGTGCAGCCTCTGCCATGATGTGAATACTGGGAACACCAAGCTGGTTACTTCTTATAGCTAGCTGAAGACCCACTGTTGATGCCATGTGACAGGAAGGCTTAAGCAGTTCTTGCAACAGCTCTCATGCTAACTCCTCACTCCTCCTCCAAAGTTCCATAGCACGATAGGCTTCCCGCGCTCCCTACTGTAAGTCGGTTTAAGAAGTTTGTCTGCTGTTACATAGTTTTCACTTCGAGAATAGAAGAGCTTCAAGTGATTATCATCATTTAAGATGAGACACTTTACCTTGTGTACCTTGAGTATCTTATTAGCTTAGCCAATACGTCAGAAAGATGCTCAACACATGTTAGATATCACGATTTCCCAGGGCCATCTGGACTGGGTACTGGTGTGCTCAGGAACAGAGGAGAGCCAGAACGTGAACGTTTGCATGCTCTACTGAGAGGATGAAAGTAAGAAAGCAATAAATCTCACCTCATTGCTAGAAGAACTGGCTGGATTTGCAATGATATCCGTCCTCAAATGGAGAGGCTGACTCTCAATGTTGCCTGCCTGAAACTAATACTAGAAAGATGTAGACAACTAAGAATTACAAGAGCTGGAATGAATTAGTGCAATAACATTAAAACTCACTTAAACTTGAGCACTTCCAGAAGACAGCAGGAATCAGTATAATGGTTTAGAGTAGTTTAGAGCTTTAGTAATTGTTTTTGAGCGGGCACACTCTCTCAAGAAGGCTTTAATGGACTCCAACTCTATGGACTCCGTGAACCTGGAGCTTCACGATTGTGTTTTTAACACACAGCTAAAATGTTTGTTTCAATGGTATTTGAGTCTGGAAACAGAAGGAAGTTAACGTAACTACTTTCAGAATCAAAGAAAAGAGAAATGGGTTGTGGGAGACCAGGATTATAAAATATTTGTTAATAGCGGCGACTGGTGATGACAGGGACTTCATATTTGTTTTGACTTTATACACTCATCGTCAAAATAGCTGGGTGCAAAACAGAGTAGTTTCACCCAGAAGGAAGTGTGGGAAGGAAGATAAATTATCAGGAACAATAAATGATGATAAATTTATACAATATTTGGTGAGCTACACATACAGAAGTACTGTCAGGCCACTCCACCTCTTGGCATGAAGTTGTAGAGGTTCCTAATGGTGTCCTGTGATAATCCATCCCATGCAGCTTGAATATTCTCAGACAGTTCCTGCAGACTGTGCGGTAGGGGAGGCGGTGGAGTGACACAAGGCCTTCTGGACGTGTGATATACAACAACAAACCGCTCATCTTTATACTGACCACCAAGGCGGGACTTGTCACTGAGGATGACCCGCTGCCATTCAGTCTGGCACAACACCATTGCAGTCTTTGGCCACGTTGACATAAGCGCTACAAATGTTTCCTTTTGGTTCCCAGAATGTTCTTTCTAAAGGTAGGAAAATGTCCTCAAAAACATTCTATCATATCAGGTCCCAGTAACATCCATAAAACATTTTCCAAATGTCAGCATTTCCAAACAGAAGCATTTTCGCTGGTGCTCTCAGACTTTTGGCCCCCCAATGCTAGGTGTCCCCAAACTTTTGACAGGCCATTGAACTACATTTGAGTCTTTTTCCTTTTATGTATATAAAATTAGCAAATGATTCTGCAGAAGGAAAACCCAGCTGCTCTGTGCTTGACCACCTAAGAAGGTCGGCTTGTCTGTCTGTCTTTCTTTCTTTCTTTCCTTTTTTTTTTTTTACCACAAAAATATTTTCTCATCAGAAAGTCACAGAGCTGTTTTCCCATGATTACAGCGGCGTCAGGAAGGTCAAATCTGTTTATCGAGCCATTTATAGTCAGATACACCAATTTGTTAGTGCCTATGAATCTTTGTCAGACACAGGCCTATACACATATGACATTACCGTCGTCTGTGTTGGGAAATTTGGGGAAAGACATGAAACATGCTTTACTTCTCAGTATCCGCCAGTTCTCCTTTTTCAAACAGTCACCTTCCATTCAAATGCCTGGGTCTATAAAAATGACCATACAGACTCGAAAGCCCCAGTTCCTCATTTCTGTTTGTGGGTGAGGTTCACATCTGCTTGTGGACTGTGTTCAAGGGTCGTTGCAATCACATGAGGACACTGAAGTGAAACACAACCTAACTGTTAGCAGAAAGATTCACCACAAGAGTAAGACAAGTGATTTCCTTTGGTGCCTGGTTATATACAGTATGGCGTGAGTACAGCTTCTTAGATTGATACTTCTTATGTCTAATTAGTGTTAATTACAGAAGCACAGCCCATCTTTTAAGGTGGACTGCTGTTTATTTTCCGTTTTGATTGTATTTGCATCTTGCTCTATGTAAATCTATGCTAAGTTTGTTCTCGCCATCAGGATGATTCCTATGTTGGTGCTGCTCATGGCAGGGCTGGTCTCCAGCTCTGTAATCTGTCTCGATGGAACACAATGTTCGGAAAAAAACACCTGCTGCCTAACTGACAGGGGATACGCCTGCTGCCCATATCCGAACGTAAGACTTGTTGGTTTGCGATCTATTATAAGTGAGTTGGATGGGTTTCCTGTTCTTTTATATAGAGATATCTAATTTATTATTACTGGTAATCAACTGATAGCGAGCGCGTCAGATGGTGACTAAAATGCTGGTATATTTGCCTGCTATGTTCCACACAGGTATACTTTTTCAGTTTCTGCATAATGAAAACATAAACATGTAAACAAAGTCATTCAGGGCTAATGAAACAGGGATAGTATTAGAGTTAGAGTTATTTAGAGTGGTGGTGACCAGACATCTGAAGATGTACACGATTGTACAACACCAAATTAGTTGAGATGGTATGGAAAAAGCTAATTAAGTCACGGGCAGTAGATTTTTAAGATTTACATTGACCAGTATTTGCAGATGTTGAGTTTGTTTACATGCATTTAAAAATTCAATCATAATATTATAATATATAATCATTTCCACATTAAATTATGATTCAGGTGGTCATATAAACAGCATGCTCCAATTGGATTAATCGTTAGATTGGATTAAGGCCCAGAAATCTGATAAAGAAATCCAATATAGAGAGCTGTATTTGAGCTCAGTAATCAGGCTTCACAGTGCATGTAGACCCTAACTCTGATTTCTTTCTCAATCTGCACATATGTGCAAATAGACCGCGGCACCGGAAATAAGCAAGCAGTGTTTAACATAACAACCATGAGATGGCATTGACACTTTTGGATTGACGCTGAAACCAACTACATGCTTGACAAGATAAATATTCTTTCACCTTATAGATGACTTATATACAATCATCATCAGAAAAAAATAGTTGCACCCAGAAGGCATCAGCCTGTACATGACTGACAATATAAGGTCATTCTGTTGCGTGTGTTTTCTATTCTGATGCATCCTTTGCAAGTGAAGTATGTCTCAATTAGAAAGCTATTTGAGCGGTTGGAGGAGTTCAAGAGGGGTCCCATCGTGGGAAGGTCGTATCGACGTATTGCACACCATATTGGTCATCTGGAAGACCTAAAATACGACAGAGAGAGGAAAGTTACTTGATACGATGGAGTGACTCAACAGCCACAATTGTAGACTTTCACTGAGCAGTGAGGCCCTCCATGAGTCATCCTGTTTGTACCAGCACCACTGGCAGACAACTACACGACGCAGGACTACATGCATACAGGCCGTTATGGTGACTGCCCTTAATACCACATCAAGGCTGCCAAAGACTGCAGTGGTGACGAGCTAGACTGTCATGGAGTGACTCAGAATGGCAGCGGGTCAGTGTTGTTTTGGTGGAGGCGACCAACGAATCCATATGTGAAGACACCGTGGTCAGTGGCAAGATGAACGTTTTGTCACATGTCCTAAAGGTCTTGTGTCACTCCACCTCTACCCCTATGGCACCATCTGCAGGAACTGTGTGAGAATATTCTGGCTGCATGGGGTGGATTATCACAGGACACCATTAGGAACCTGTACAACTCTATGCCACATCGTCTGGCATGTTGCAGCCCAATGCAATACTGAGAGACACTACTTCTGTATGTGTAGCTCAATAAATATGGCCCATGTCAGTCCAAATTTTATCATCATTTATTGTTTCTGGTAACCTTTATCTTCCTTACATAGAGCATTGATATCCGACCTTTTCCTCTGGGTGCAACTATTTTGTTTTTAATGATGAATGTACATATTTTCCTCCTCAGTGACTCAATATTTAAAAAAAATAAGCCATGGCATGAAGTTTGAAATTTATGTTAAGTTACATCTGGTTCTGTAAGTTTATTGGCTGGTTGAAAAGCAGAAATCCAATTATTTCCTTACTCAAGTAAACCCAGAGTTTTCCATTGTCCAATTACCCAACTTCATATATTGCTGTAATTGGATTTGTGTAAATACACTCACTATGAACACAAAATATTTCATGTTTTGCCTGGACAGCCTCATACACATTCATTCCTGTCATCCAGGCCTGCAACAGATTCAATGAAAACTGGGGAGGGAAATTTATGGCTAGGGAATTGGGGATAATGAGGTAAAATAATGAAATAATACTGTGATTGTAATGATGATCAAAACCAGAGTTTGGTGCAAAAGCAGCATTCCGGAAAAGCCTAGTCCTTTAGAAGCAAAGGTGGGCTAAGGATCAACAATTTGACACCAAACACTTAAATAAATTGTTCCTCAAAGAAAGATAGAAAGGGGATATTAAACCCCCTGCAGTATATGTCAAATAAAGGATTCAAGGAATCTGGAGAAATCTGTTTGTAAAGGCGAATCAGAATAATGGTGTTCTCCAATCCCTCAGACGGAACTGCCTCAAGAACCGTCATTCATTTATCAGCCATATAACCGCATAGGTTCTGGACTACTGTGGCAAACCTTGGTCAAGCACCAAAGTATGGAGTTACATCTGCAAATGCCAATTAAAACTTTACTGTGCCAAAAGGAAGCCTTATGTTATCCATGTCCAGAGGCACCATTGACTTCTCTAGGTTAGAAGGCTTTAGGTATGAACCACCACACAGTGGAAACATGTGCAGTAATCATTTTACTGCCTTTTAGGAAGAAATGAAAGTCCAAAAGCCAAGGTCCGTCATGGTATGGGGTTGTCAGTGTCCTTAGCATACTGATAACTGCTTTACTGTCCCAACTTCTCTTGAAGATTTGTGCTAAATTCTAAATTGAGACAACTGTTACATTAAATTAACATGCTGTATGTGTCAATCTGAAGGCTGTCTGTTGTTCGGACAAGGCCCACTGCTGTCCAGAAGACTACCACTGCGATCATCAGACTCAGCACTGCGTGAAAAAGGAGCTGACATGGTCCAGCTTCCGGATGTCCCCTCAGGTAGTGTCCAAGCAGTCTTTAACTTCATTTCTGGTGCTGTCCTGTTGGCGGAGCTGGACACATTACAATATTTGTCATTATCTTGATAAATAACTGAATAGTATGTTCTAAGTTCTGTGTTCTAAGTGCTTTGTTCTATGTTCTGAAACACTTTCCAACTGGATGTCTGATTAGGATCCGATTATTGTTAGTACTGTTTAATTGGATTTAGTGCAGCACAAATAGATATAGTTTTTTGAAAGTATTTTAACATGTGGCTTCGCTTTGTCTGTCCTAACCTATCAGATCTCAGAATTACTATAGCGTGTATTGTGATCAACGGGCTGAAGTATCCTAATAAGACATTTCACTCGCCTCTACCTAATGGCTACCATTGCAGTCCACATGGTTACTAAAGGGATTAAACACATTGATGAGGGCTGAGTCTGTCTGCCATCCTCAACAGCACAGAGCAGTTACACTCACTAACAACAAATAATGCAGCCATATACAAATGTTGGATTGCTGCAAAACTCAGTATGCAGTTATGTCCCAAGCAGATATGTAAATAATTACATGTGTGGCCTGGTCAAACAGACTCCTGACGGCCCGGACAGACCACTAGTAGGGAGGATCGTTTGATCCACTGACATGCACAAGCAGCACCAAGTTTCCTTGTCCACCATCCAGACACAGGTGGCACCTTCAGTACACATCCCTGTCTCTGCCCGGACCATTTTCAGACAAATAACAGAAGGAAATTTGATGTCACACCACATATTAGGTGTCTGGACATCGACAGTCCTGACCTTCGTTTGCAGTGGTGTCGTGAACAAGAAACCTGGACCATTACAGACGGGAACCGTGTCGTCTTTAGTGATTAATCCAGGTTCTGCCCGGGATCCGATGACGGTTGGTTTTGAGAATGAAGGACATTGCTGTGGAGTGCCACACTGCCCAGCTACTGGTATTAAAATCTGGGGAGCTTTGGACACGACACTCTGTCACCCCTAGTAGTGATACAAAGGACACTAACACCTCAGCGTAATGTGCAGGGCATCCTCTGGCCACATGTGGTGCCCCTCGTAGCAGGTTTTCACACTGCCATTTTGCAGCAGGACAATTCTCACCCACACACGGCTATGGTTTCGCAGTAATGTCTTGATTGCAAAACTTCCTTGGTCAGGCCTGTCAGGTCAAGTCAAGAGGCTTTTATTGTCATTCCATCCTTGTACAAGTACATAGTGGAGTGAAATCACATTCCTTCAGAAACAAGGTGCAACATGGAACAACATGGATGTTGTAAACGAGTACAAAGTGCAAACATGCAGACGTAAGTGTGTAAACAAAAATTAAAACTAGAAACAATACAATAAATCTGCTAAATTAAACAGACATTAGAAACAGTAAAAACCTGATCACTTGAGGAATAAAGCTGTTGCAGAGTCTGGCAGTAATGGCACGGATGCTCCGGTACCTTCTACCAGACGGCAGCAGTGAAAAAAGTCAGTGTGAGGCATGGATTGGGCCACCCACAAAGCTGGTGGCTTAGATAAGTGTAGATGTCCATGAGGGAGGGGAGAAAGACCCCAATGTTCTTCTCAGCTGTCCTTACTAAACGCTGTAGGGTCTTGTGGTCGGAATTCCCAAACCAGGCGATGATGTAGCTGCTCAGGATGCTTCCCACAGCCCCCCTGTAAAACCTGGTATGGATAGGATGGGGGAGATGAGCCTTCTTCAGTCTCCGCAGGAAGTAGAGGCGCTGCTGGGCTCACTTGGCTATGTCGTAGTTGTTGTTGAGGGATCAGTGATACGGACACAGAGGAACTTGGTGGCAGTGATCTTCAGTGGGGGTGGATATTGCAGTGCGTCCAGTGAAGGAGGGAACTGGTCTTTAATGTGCCTCATGACAAGCCCCTCGAAGCACTTCATGATGATGGGAATAAGTGCAATGGAAAGTTAGTCAGCAAGTAAAATGGCCTGACTCTCACAATCACAAACTCCACCAGCAGTGAGCATTGAGTAAAGACTGGAGTTTCTACACCATTCAGTGTTGATGTAAACACACAGTCCCCCACCTCAGGTCTTACCACACAGTTCACTGTCACACGGAAGCACAGCAGGCTGTTGAGCTAAGTACAGAGTAGAGCTCGTCATCCATGTCACCATAAAAAGGAAACATAGTTGGGTAGCCAGCTAAATCCAGATGTTGTCCAGTTTTTCTCCAGGGAACAAACATTTGACAGAAGATGCGATGGAACGGCTGGTTGTCCGGAGTTAGCCATTAGCCTAGCGCTCACCCCAGCTCACTTGCCTCGCGTCCCCCTTCTTGCACATCACTTTCGGCCAGCAGGCTCACGCAGAGCTGTTGATCGTAGCAGGCCTAGCTTGCGCAGTTCATCCTGCAGTTCCTTTGGAAGAGATTGTGGCTGATTTCTCAGCTCTATCAGGCTCTGGCGATAGTAGAGATCGGTGCTGGTTGTAGCAGTCATCATTATTGCTTATTGAGTTTTGGTCGGGTTACATGACAGATAGTAAACAAAAAAAGAGCAAATAAGCACCGTTTTGTTGTTCCCGAAGTGGCCCCTGCAGCTACCCGCCGTGCTGCCAGATGTAACATTAACGCTGTTGCCAGATCTATCACCAATTGATTATTTTTGGGACCAGCTAGGCCGCCAGCTTCAGCAGTCTGTGTGGCCATCCGGATGGCCATAGGATGAAAAATAGAACCATACAGACCCTCCGTGCCCAACTGTACCTTATCTTGTATCCAGGATAGAGGTGGCCCAACAGGAGCCTCCCTACAATTGTACAGTTTCATCCTTCCACTCTAATCCTGTAATCACTTACACATATCATCCAGAATATATATAACATATTCATACAGAACATTTCCAGCAACTCATTCTCAGTTCTCTATTTATCTATTTTTTTGTCAATGAGTATACATGAAAGAGCGGCAACAGAGCAATAATATTCTCCACTAGTAGTGTAAAGTGTTATAGGCCTTTTTAGGAGTGACTGTTTTTATGATTGTTATGCCATTAAACAAGTTTGGCATAGTACAAACTATAAAACATAGGGAGTGTAAAAGGAAGTAGGCCAATATGATTCATATCTCATGAACTATCTTCAGTTTTATTCTTTCTTATAAACACAGTTATACATAGAGACAGGAAGGAACTCGACCGACCACCACCTATTATTGAGCATAGTGAAAAAAATGTCACCGTCCCCTGAAAATGTAAAAACAATTGGCACCTTTACTTTACAATGCTGGTACATTTATTGACGTTACCTAAGACAGTAATGAGTTTTACTAAATTGTTAAGTAAGGTAGCAATTAATCATTAACTAATGGAGAAATAGGAAGTAACGGATGGATTAAGTAGTGTAAACTGTTACCAAATGCTTAATGTCACAATTAATAATCAATTTAATATGCACTTGATAAACTCTGTTACACATTTGTGTTTGAAGGTATAAGACTTTAAGTCACAGACCAGTAAATTAGGGCTTATGTCTTCCTGTCCTGATTGCTGGGCCACACAGTTATCGTTACTAAAATTATTTATTTAAATGACATGTTTTGTTTGTCACATCCTGTCCCTGTTTATCTCCGTTTTCTCTGATTTTCCATTTCTGTCTTTCTCTCGTCATTTCCATGTACCTTTTTATTTCCTGTTCCATGTGCTTCTGTTTGTTTTGGTTATTGCTCCTCCTGTCAGGCCCCTCATCTGTCCCTAGTTTGTAGCTCCGCCCCTTCCCATGTGTTCCTCGTTAGTCCTTGTTCTTTTATCCTACCTGTTGTTCCCTTTGGTCTTGCCTGGTGTTTTGTCTCTATGTCAGCTGTTGTAACCCTGTTTCTTGGTAGTGTTTTGATTCTTATTTTTCCCAGTGTCTTTGGTCTTTGTTTTTTCATATTGGTTTTCCATTAAAGACTTGCACTTGCATCCTGTCTCCTCGTCTGTCCGTGTTACACTGGTAATGCTTTACAACGATGGTACATCTATTAACGGTACTTAAGACAGTAATGAGTATTACTAAATAGTTAAGTAATGTAGCAATTAATCATTAACTAATGATAGAAATAGGAAATAACATTATTTTAATAAAATTATTACGTTACTAATAGTTTTACTGTTACTAAATGCTTAAGTCATGTCTTAATTATTCATGAATTTGATCCACACTAAAACTCTGTGCTGTTACATATTTAGGTGTTTGAAAGTATAAATTTTATTTGAAATGGTCATAGATTTCTGTAAATTAGTAAATGTTTGAAACCGCTTTACAGTTAGGGTACATCTATTGACTGTACTTAAGACAGTAATACGCATGATAACTAATGATCAAAATAGGAACTAAAATTATTTTAGGTTTGTTTATGTAGTCTATAATACTTATTAAATGGCTGTTAATTGCTAAACCTTTAGGATTAATAAGCTCAGCTGTTCCGTGCAGGATCCGTGCTGTCTGAGTGAGACAGGCTGCTGTCCCCAAGGGCTCCACTGTGATGAGGAGAGAAGAACCTGTGTGAACGACTTTGAAAAGGTGACTCCAGTGGTCCCGCTGAAGCAGGCTTCAGACAGCCAGGTCCAGGCCGGTGTCATTCGCTGCAATGGACGCTTTTATTGCCCACCAGCACACACCTGCTGCAAGACACCAGCTGAGCAGTGGGGATGTTGTCCATATCGTCTGGTAACCTGATATACATGATTTCTCATAGTATATGATACACCCCTCTGTTCAGAATGATATTGGTCCTTTAATGCATTTTTTTTGTCTGTGTCTATTGAAGGGTCAGTGTTGTAAGGATGGAAAGCACTGCTGTGAATACGGATACACCTGCGACTCAACGTCCTCACAGTGCACACAGGGGTACATAAGCATTCCAGCCCGTCCCAAGGAAAAGGCACTGTTACTCTAAAACCATGCACTGATGTACATCTTTGAACAGGAGACTATAAGCACTGATTTATCATGTATTATTACTTTTTGTGCCAATGATTTTTTGCATCTTTAAATCTGCTCATATCGGTGTCTTTCTGTTAATGTCTCAGGGTCATAATATCTCAGGGTTTTTTGTTATAAGACCATAATTTGACCTTTTAGATTAATATATAATTTGCGACATCTATTATAGAGTATCAGGTATGTCACTGTTGCTGCTGGGTTGAGTACTGACCATCATTGCAAAATACCCTGATGAATAAAGGATGTGCAGTGATGTACATCACTGACGCTGTTATGAGGAAAAAATCATCTGACTGATCTTCTGGTTTTCTACATACATTGCAATCTTCATGTTACATTGCCCTAATGAATAAAGACAGATTGCACCATCATCGTTCAAACATAACAACAAAAACAAATATCAAAGAGACCTACACTCAACTGAACAATAAACAGTTCACACCACATCACATGCCAATATAGACTCTATCTGTACTTTTATAATCTTCTATAATCTGAAATATATAAATCAATATCATACCCCTTGTCTATGTACTAGATTTTTTCCCAAGCCATTTTAGAAGATTTCTGTTGGTCCATTCATCACTTTTATTAAAGATATTTTTAGACAGTGTAAACAGCAGCTACTGTGTTCAAATTTTGAATTTTGGAAATGGAGATATATGTTATCCTTTGGACAGCGATGATATATGGAAAATGTCTACATCACTCTATATAAATAGACTGCAAATGATCTATACAGCTAAAATTTTCACTCACCTTTACATGTGACAATTAAAGTGATTTGATTTGATGTAGCAGAGAACATGTTTTTGAGGGGGGGAAATGGTCCGAGTCCAGTTTCAGGTCTGAGGAGGTTAAGTACGTCTTTCTGCTGCTCTTCATTTGAGCACCACTCAGCTTTATGAATGAAGCTCCGCAGCACTTCCGGGTTCTGCTTCGCCCCCTGGTCATGTGACTTGGGGATTCTATGGCAACGCAGTATCAACAGTTTGGCGGCTGTGAGCTTTTACAATGATGGAGATGTCGGCAATGAGCAGGAAAATCATCCAGAACCTGGCAGAAACTCTGTCCAAACAAGTTAAACACTGTAAGTATTTAGATTCCTGCCAAACCCTCTTCTGCTTAGCAGACACTAAATGAGCACAGGAACAGATGGAGTTATATATTAGCAGTTCGGCTAGCCAGGCTAACATACCTGTAGCTGCAATCCCAGCGCCTCGTATACGGAGGTCTCATAACAACATCTGTTCCTTACCAGCGCACAGACTTTATCTAAAGTCCTCCAGTTAGACAGAAACAGGATTAGTATTATTTTTATTTTGCATAATTCCACTATTGTAAAGTAGATAGTCTTTCTTTAAAGTGGTTTGATGAAAAATAGTTCAGTGCTCAATGAAACTTACACACTTGTGATTTCTTTTTGGTGGTGGTGGGGGTGATGGGGTCCAGAGGTCAGCGTGTCTACAACGCAAATAAAGCCACTTTATTTACTCTCCAAATCCACCAGTGAATCTACACGTGCCTTCTGAGTTTGTTTGCAAGGTTGATGATGATGAAACATCTGAAAATACGTTTTTACCTTATGCCCCCTGCATGTATCCCTCCCACCTAAGATGTTACAGACCATAGCTCTATCTCAAAATGATCATAAAACAGTGTCATATAGCATATAGTTATAACCATTTAATGTAAAAACTTTCAGTGAAGAAATTATTAAAGGAAATAAATTCATGCCCGACATCTGGTTCCCATTACCACCACTGCCAACAACTCGGTAACACGGCAAATATGCCACAATTCATTTTACATGACCACTTTCTAACCTCTCTTTGAAACAGTCTGTTTTTGTTACTGTGGCTTTAAAACTGATCTAAGATAAACAAGCTCTATTCTGATTGGCTGTTCTGGATTAAAGAGTTATTCAGAAAAGCATTAGAACTTCAATATGAGTAGTTTGGTTTCAGTAACACAGAAATTAATTATTATATGGTCTGCATGACTGTGGAGTGAAGGTTGGGTTAATGTGGGCACTTTAACAATGTTTATATACTGACTTTATTTTTTATGTAAGAGCGAGGAGATCTCGGTTTTACATGATATGGGCCCTATAAGTATTTATTTGCCCCTCTGTGCACTCGAGTCACATTATTATGACCATAGTAGCAGCTGTGTGCAGCACGGACAGCAGCTAGACGGGCTGGGAGTGCCCCAATAAGATCCTGGTAGGTAGTCATTGGCATCTGGATCCATGTCGACTGCAGTGCATCCCACAGCTGCCGGAGGGAGCATGAGGGAGGGTCCATAGAGCAACTGCGGCGATCAAGGTGGTCCCACAGATGCTCAGTTGGGTTAAACTATGGAGAAATAAAGAAGCCAGTACTTGAAAGTCTTGGTCATGCTCTTTCAACCAATAGCACACATTTCTAGCCATGTGACATGTCATACTGTCTTGCTGGAAGATCCCATCCGCCCCGGGGAAAGCAATCATGACGTAAAGCCTCTTTCACCCATGCCAGCAATGAGGTAATTGTGTGCAGATAGCACAGTTTTTATACAACACATGACTTCCTTCATGAGCTACACATAGCCGCTGTCTAAGTAGGAGGTGGTCATAATAATTGGACTCAAATGTGTACTTTCAAGCATGTTTCTTTTAAAAGGAAGGATGAGTAAGTGAGTAAGCAATGTTGTGCTATTATACTTCTGTTTTGATCTAAACGTCTACAAACTGAACCAAAACAATTCTCTTTCCCCAGTTAATAAAACAGAAGCAGAGTGCCTCATTCGACTATTCAATGGTCTGCTGGGAGAGCAGACTGACAGGAGAGTGGGGGTCGGCCTAGACCGAGGCAAATTCCGGAATATCCTGCACAACACGTTTGGACTGACAGATGACATGATTATGGACAGAGGTAGGTTCACTAGGGCACACATTACATTTACATTTAAGGTATTTAGCAGACGCTCTTATCCAGAGCGACTTACAACCGTGCTTAGTGTTCGATTGGATAATATTCCAGCTAGTACAGGAAGGTTAGAGCCTAAACTCACCACAAGCTCAGACACTGCCCGAACAGGGGGCCAGTGTTGGTACCTAGAGATTAATACACAGACATAGAGCAAGTAAAGCATTACCTGGCAACCCCAGCCCAGTGCTCATTCCTATAGAGGAGAACATGTCCTCTAGATGTTGGCCGAGAGTAGTAGAGGCCAACACCACATCTACAAGGCTAAGATTTCTCTGACCCTCACAGTATTCCGTGCCTTCGACAAGGACAACGACAGCTACATCAGCGTTAAGGAGTGGGTAGAAGGACTGGCGGTCTTCCTCCGGGGCACTTTGGATGAAAAGATCAAATGTAAGATGCTCAGTAGGTTGTGTGATAAGAGTAATGATCTGGGACTCTCAAGCTGTACTTCACCTCCTGAACATTTCTGCCAGACTGTTTTGACGTGTATGACCTGAATGGAGATGGGTACATATCCAGGGAGGAAATGTTCCACATGTTAAAGAACAGCCTGATCAGACAACCAACCGAGGAAGACCCCGATGAGGGGATTAAGGACCTGGTGGAGATAACACTCAAGAAAATGGTGAGGGGGAAAATATGGGTCAGCATGATAAGAGGATATGGGTAGCGGTTCTATTGAAGGCTAACAATTCCACTGAAATTGAGTCTGGTTTTGATGTTTAGGATTATGACCATGATAGCAGACTTTCATATGCTGACTTTGACAAAGCTGTGAGGGATGAAAACCTGTTATTAGAGGCTTTTGGGACCTGTCTACCAGACGCAAAGGTAATATCATACATTTTAAAGTGTCGTGCAGCGTAATTTCACATTTTGTGATCTCTCCACAACAGATAAAGAGAACCCACTTAAACAAAGAACACAAACCCTTATACAGTCTTTTAATAATTTACTGAACTGAGTGTTTAAATATCTTTGTTTTCAATCGTATGTGAACAACTGCTTTGCCATGGGCTTTTTTGCATGAACATTACAACTTCTGCTGAGGTTCAGTCCCCAGGTGGATACCGTAACACTCTCCTTCAGATACAATGCATAGCTGGATTTCATAGCCTTGTTCCATGACAGCAAGCTGTCCAGTTCCCAGAACATCTCTACCTAACGAACAGTTCTACAGCAGGGGCATCCAATCTTATCTACAAAGGGCTGGTATGCTTACAGGTTTACATTCCAAACAAGCTGGAGCACACCTGAATCAACTTGTTTAATCAGTTGGTCTCCGTTTTCAGCAAATGATCGTGTGTTTTCCTGCTGTGTTGAAACAAAAACCTGCAACCACACCGGCCCTTAGGCTGGACACCCCTGTTTGACGGGTTCACAAATTTTCCCACCAAAGACATTTAATGTTGGGTTGTTTTGTTCAATAAATGATCGTTTTGTTTAACTGGGTTTTTGTGAGTCATATTTATATAAACATGCTCTAATATACAGTACAGCTGGATAGTACCGTACAGTACACAGCTGCCCTGTGTACACATACAGCAACAGACGATCAATAAAATGAGTCGCCATCATTTGATATTCTTGTTATATAAGGCAAAAGAGATATCCCACATAGTAAACGTAATAATGCAATGTTGTTCTACCCGCTCCATTTAATGTGCCATTCATTTTGTTGTTTGTGATTTTGTTTGCATTACAGAGTATTCTGGCATTTGAGCAACATGCATTCCAGGAACCACAGGAGCATTGAATCGTTCAAATAACATAACCACTGCTCCAGTATAATAACAATAATGAAGACCTGAGTAACGCATCACTGTCACAACTGAAACATGATTAAATTCTTCGCCGTGGCTTTGCTGTGGTTGTCTTTCTCTCAAGTGGAGCTGATGCAACCTAAAAAAAGAAAAAGAGCAAATGATTTCAGTCACTTGACATTTCATTAGCCATCATAATCCAGATGTTCACAACAACAACAACAACAATAATAATAACAACTAACCTTTGTCATTGTTTGCCTAATTAAGTTAGCAGTTTTGTTCAATGAATCATCTTCCATGTCCACTTTTGGTGGTTCGGGTAATTTGGGTCCAAACAATGGGGCATTTTTGTCTGCCACTCCTAACAAGTCTGTATTGTCCTCCAGTCTCCTTTTCCTGTTTTCTAAATGTGCAGTCCTTGGAATAAACCTTGGTACACTGGTTGAAAGATGTTTGTTTGTTTTGCTCATTTCTCTTTCTTTACACCCAGAAGCAGACACTGGTTGTGACAAATGTGAGGTGTCCTTGCAATGGCCTGAGGCACTAGGAATGAAATTATGTAAAGATCCCATCTTATCCTCTGTAGCTACAGTCCTTCTATGTGTGCTGAGAGACTTCAATGAATCCTTAGAAGACAGGCAGCGCTGGGGAGCCTCTGCTTGGGGTGGTAAGGGCAGCAATGCAAATCCAGAATGAGTTCTGTAAGTAGAACTGTCTTCTTGAATGCTGGATGTAGAACTGTCTCTATAAGTTGTCTGAGGATATATCCTGTCTTCAGAGGAAGGAGATGATGGAGCTGGTGACTCTGCACGTGTAGTCTTGGGGGTAGCTAGGGGTTGTTCCTGCTCACAGTCTTTATCTGTAACACAATATAAAGCACAATTACAACTGCTTGGTCCCACAGGGTAAAAAAAGACCTCCAAAACAACAGAGTGCAACTAATAAATACCTGTTTTTTGACTTGCTCTGTTAACATATCTTCTCCTGTCCTGTAACTTCTTTCTCGTGTCCTCCACAGTCTCATATTCAGGAGCATAACACACATGAAGCAGCCCCCCGTAGAAGCTTCTCTCATCTGTATTTCTTTTAGCTGCTCTGAAACAATAAACATTACCACACTGGTCATTAATCCATTCTAGCTGCCTCAAAAAACATTTAGCACATATCAGGGACGTATTCTCACCTTGCACTTGTGAGCTTTTGGAACTTGATTAGATAAACTTCAGTGAATTGTTCTGCAGGATACTCATCCAGTACTCTGTACTCTTCAATCACTCCATAGAGAGCAAAGAGCTGCACCAGCTCACTCATCACCCCAATAGCAGGTACCCCTTGCACCAGCAGAAACCGAGACTCCAGATTAATCGTGTACACCTAAAGATTGACAGAGCAGAGCAAAACAAAACATATGTTATACGTTCAAAAGTGTCTAGACACCCTGATTACTAAATACATTCAGTGACAATCACTAAAGGGGCTCACCAGCTAAAACAAGTGCAACCATGGCTACATCTGTTGTACTACCATGACTACCTGCCTCCTACAGCAGTACCACAGGAATCTCAAGAGCGAAACTGTCCAGTTTGAAGACAATTTTAAAAATTCTTCAGATGACTGGAAAGCTGCAGGACTACAAGACTTTTTTGACTACTGTGGAAGAAAACCAGACAGCTAATGTTATTGCATGGAGGCAGACGATCAGCCCTCTGGAACTACTGGGCAGGGTTCAGACTGCAGGCAAATCCAGTTTAAATCAGATCTTTGTTGACAACTGGCCACAATGTTATTTGAAAGCAATCAGATGGGATTTGTGTGCCCAGACATCATCAAACTCACACATGGGCAACTTCTATGCATCAGTAACTATGTAGCAAGTCCCTGCATTTCACCCACTCTAGATTTGACATTGTTGCTGTTGTTGTTTGTGGTGTTGCAAGTGATACAAACACTTTGAAGTCTGAACTAAGTGCCCAGTGTCTCCAGACTCAACTGAGATACAGCTATAAAAATCTAAGAGAAATGACATTGGAATTTCTTTGCTATTCAGTTCATCACTACTAGCCTAGACACAATCTGGATATGGCAAAAATTGAATTTGGGTGACAGTCTGGACCTTAGCCTCTATAGCAACAGGCTTCTTTAGGGCTATAGCAATAGGCTTTTTTAGGGCTATAGCAATAGGCTTCTTCAGGGCTATAGCAATGTAAAATATAATGGTTGGAATCTGTGATTTAGTGTAAAACATTCACACTTTTAAAAACAAAGATGGTGCTTTAAAGGTGTTTTAATAAAAGCAATGGTTCTATTTAAAGCCACCAGTTCTGTATAGAACCATTTCATACTTAAATGATTGTCTGCATTCTGAAACCATACTTAGATAGATAGATAGAGAGAGAGAGAGAGAGAGAGAGAGAGAGAGAGAGACAGACAGAGAGACAGAGACAGAGAGAGAGAGAGAGAGAGAGAGAGAGAGAGAGAGAGAGAGAGAGACAGAGGCTTTATTGATCCCAGAGGGAAATTCAGAATCCCAGAGGAAAATTCAGAAGAAGTCAAGTCTGTAACAACAGAAGAACTCTGTTTTTGCATATATGTGTATATATATATATATATATATATATATATATATATATATATATATATATATATATATATATGCAAAAACAGAGTTCTTCTGTTGTTACAGACTTGACTTCTTCTGAATTGTATGTGTTGTAGAAGGTCTATATATTTGTGGTCCAAAGAACCATTAAAACGGGCAAGACTGTTATGATTCTATTGAGAACCACTGTCTAAAGAAAGAAGCCTTTTTAGTAATGAAAGAGAAGAACTCTTCCTGCTGCTGTGCAGAACCATATATACAAGATGTTCTCCATCAATCTGAAAAAACATTCCACCAATAAAGCAAAGTCTCTTAAGTGAGTACTGGCTATTACTGCAGCAAAGGTCTTGATTTGGGAGAAATGACGTATGACGAGCAAGGTTCTGTAAACCTTACCACCTAACCACCTGCGAACATGACTAAACAGTTTATATTACACTGTAGGCAGTAAGGAGAAACAAGGATTTGGATTCGGTCATGACGAGCCTGTGAGGGTAGCTTAGCTAGCTAACCTACTTTAGCCCATCTAACGCATGTATTGCAATGCAAAGCTCCGCCAAACATAATGTACGAACCTTTACTGCTTTTGGTCTTCTTCCCTCTCTATACTTGGCTCGAGTGAGACAAACGTTTTGCTGCTCATGATGTTTGTAGACCTGCGGCGTATCCCAAACAGAGCTCCCCTTCAGAGCCGCCATGTTTACTCACCGTCACCAGCTACGCAACGGTGAAAACACACACAGACTAAGACATTACTAATCGATGACCGTGCTGGCTGGGTACTTACAGTAAAACCGAATGAATGGCAAAACTCATATTTATTACTTTTTTGTGATATATTTATATATTGTGCACACAAATCCACAAATTTACCCAACAAAAAAGTTATATTACCCCCTTGAAATATGAATTTAAGCACATACGTTTAGATATTTAGCTATCCGCATTAAATTCTGCATAAAGTACAAAAAGAGTAAACATTTACAATAAATATTCGGTTTGACTATCTAGAAAAATAAACCATGGTTTTCGCAGCAAAGCCGCACTGTCGTCAATTCGATTGGTCAAGTCTGCTGTGGACTATTGACATGTCTGGCATGGCGTCTTATCCACTGTAGTTAGCCAGCGATTGTACACCAGTATCATTTTCTATAATCATCCAGGAGTAACAGTAGGTTCTATGCGCATCTGCATGCAATGTTGGGGAGCTGCGGAATTCAGCCAGTTACGCTGGTCTTCAACACCTCCAAAAACTGCTTCCTTCACCTGCCATCCAACTTAGTCACTCAACTCTCTTTACAGGAGGTCTGTGTGTAGTGAATAGCATGCTAAGCTCTCCTTGCTGTTCAAGGCTGAACTCTAACCCTGTCTTTATCAAATGCAGCCCCAGGCTTTGGAGCTCTCCTGGGGATCTGCTGCACCTGTGTTCCTCAGCTGGATAAGAAGCCACACATCGGCGCAAGAGAATAGGGTGGAGCTGAGTAGGCAGTTGGGGGAGAAGCTGGGACTTCAGGAGGGAGAACAGGTAAGGTTAGAGGTTTGATCTTGATGTGTTCTGCATAACCTAACAGGTTCACCTGATTTGTTATAACACGTGAGGCTGAAAGCAGAATGATCTCCTGTTGATCTCCTATGTGCCATATTTCAGGGATTCCTCCGGCCATGTGGTCAAGTGCAGTCTGTGCAGCAGGTGTTTGTAGAGCCTGTCTCATCAGATGATTGGGAGATCCTGGTGAGTCCCAGTTTGAATATTAATTTTCTGCTGTATCCTCACTTGGACTTGGACAGATTGATTCTAAACCCAGTGATTGCCAAAAACAAAGCTTCTCATTTGCATACATTGTCAATTTTATTAAAAGGTAATGAAGATGGGCAATATGACAAAAATATAATATTGTAATACTTTAAGTCATTTTCAAGATACAAGATATGTCTTAGACATCTGATTAGTGGAAACAGACAAAAGTCCATTAATGCCAAAAGCTACAAATACTGTTATTTTTGTCAGTGAGTATCTATATCTCACATTCTCTTTGAAATAAATCTGGTCAAACAGGACTAATTTTCCTCATGCAATAATAAAAATACAGCTGCTTAGTGTCTACAGGTTTCTGACAATATCCACCATATGTTTAGAATAGCTTATAATATTCTATTGTGACAATTTATCACAACAACAATATATATTGTCATGTTACCCACCACTAGAAACTAGGGGTGGGATGCCCGAAGGCCCAAGATGCCTTATTATTATGAATTTGTAAATACTGAGTATTGCAATAAGATATATTGTGACATATTGTTATGTATTAGCTTTTTATTTTCAAATGCAAATTAAGTCCCCAAAGAAAGACATGTATTATATTATACTGTTATATTATAGTCATATGCACTCACTTTCTGTTTTTCTCAAAGCTATTGATTTTATTATTCTAGTACCAAAAGTTTTAGTTGTATTTGCAATTTGTATAATAAAATATCAATACATAGTGTCCATGTATCATTATGATATTGCCATGCCAAATATCGCGATCATATGTTGAGTGATTCATATTGTACAATTATTATCGATTATATTATGCTGTATATTGACCGACATATGAAGTCTATTTACTTCAGTGTCCAGTGCACAGTTGCAGATGGTGTCATGCACAGTTTATCAGTTAACCTCTACTGTGTTGATTATTGGTCAGTTTCTGACCACAGTACTGCTGTTTTCCAGATATTATTTAAATTATGCTCTCTTCACAACACAGCTTTGATACCTGCGTACATGGTAGTACCATAGTAGTGCGTGGTGCTGGTGTGAGGGTCTCAAGTGTCTCAGTGACATTGGTAGGGTTTTACACATGTCTGTGTCGCTGTTAGGTCAAGAATGGTCCACCAAAGTGCTAGTGATGCATGTAAATGCTAATTGTGCATGTCAACAGATGGGCTGTAATTTCTGTGCACATGCAAGGTAGGTGTTTCTAATAAAGTGGCCAGAGGGTTTGTGTATATATGTATGTAGATAAACACCACACAGTGCAATGTGTTTGTTTCCAGGAGCTTCACAGCACAGCTCTGGAGCAGCAACTTTTAGACCAAATTCGAGTTGTCTTCAGTAATGGGGTGTTCCCTGTGTGGGTGGACCATCGCACCATCATCTACATTAAGATAGGTTTGTATCCTCAAAATGTTGTAAAGCAGAAAGATTTTAGGGCTCTCTGTTAAGCAATGTCTGTCTTGTCCTTCCAGTGTCTCTATCTCCATCTGTACCGTATGGCCGATTGGAGCAATTCACTGAGCTGGTGGTCTCCCCCAAACTTCGATATGGAGATAAAGAGCTTCCCCCATTGGCACCAGATGCAAAGAGAAAGAACCCTCAGAACTTTGACATCACATCCTCTTCCACTACCTCATCCTCCATGGGAACTGGCTCTTTTCATGAGCCCTTCATAGATCAGCTGGAATCCAGTCAGAGCCACTATGCTGGTAACTGGGGTGGAATAGCTGACCTAAGGAGTCTGGTGAGATATGTGTTCACAGGGAAATTTGAGCCAGTAAAGGAGATTCCCGAAGTCCCTACTATCCCTGCCGTCTTCCCAGATTGTGTACTTAGAGTGAGCAGATCCCCTCCAAGTGCAATCAGGCATCTTGACTCAAGTTATGGAGATGTTCACCTATTACCGTGGGACCACCTACAATACGAGTACTTGAGTGCACAACAACCAGTCTTAACTTACGCTAGACTGTCTAAGATACATTCTCCTAAAGAAGTGAGGGAGCGAGCCAAACAAACGATGGACGAGAAGAAAAAGAGTGGAAATGCCCCTCAGACAGAAAAGGATGTGCATGAAGACGTGGAAGAGTCTGTGGTGGTCAGGATGCTGTGCCATAATGTGGAGAAACTGCAAGCAGATCAGAGATCCTCCAGGATGGGAGAGATTTACTGTGGGAGGGTGTGGGTAAGTATTATACTGTGGCCTTTCTGTTTATAGGGGACAATGGGACAATGTCAATCGCAAAGATTCACCAATGGATTATGAATAATGGGCATCATGCTCATTATGGCATACAGTGGCATGCAATGTGCAACCATATCAAATGTTCAGCATGTGGAATTGTGAACCCCTCGTTGATTCTAATCAAAACATGAGCCAGTATGTTGTTAATGTTTCCCGTCCTGTCCTTTAATGTAAAAAGAGGCCTTTTGTGCACGTAAATGGTCTGCAAATTTGTAAAGCCCAAAGTACATGTCAGAGTTCTCACGTAAGAGAAACCACATTTCTCACCTGCTTGAAACTCCTTTCTGGAATTCCAGCCCTTTTCTCTGTTATATGGTGATGTCATCTCGTAACATTCCTTTTGGCCCGCCTACCAGCAAGCTAGTCACCCCTCACACAACACACAGAGAGCTAAAACTCCAAAAACTGATCACTCTGAAACATCCTGCTCCACTCTACCTTGTGAAGGTGGAGCTACCCTCTTGTTTTTCCTGATCTGACTGGATACAGAGCCGATCCCGTCATAAGAATAGACACAGCGCTGTGGTGGTGGAACTTACTGGAACGGGAAGGCACTCTGGTAGTTAACAAGTCAGAACTGAATCGATCAAGTTAACCATTTAGAGCACACTGGGAGTTTAAAGACACAGGAGCTCTAACAGGGCATTTCAGACAGAGGGTAAATACAGTACGGAGACAAAGAATGTGCTTTGGGTATATTGCATGTGAATCTGTTGTAGTGTACACCAAACATTAAATTCTGAACACTGAAGAAGAGCATAATAGATTACCTTTAGGGAAAAAGAGTGTGATGTGGATGCGGTTCAGTTTGCACGATTCCAATAAGTGATTATAAGCTCCCATTAGCTTCCATATCCATATTAGATTCACTTTGCAATAAATGCGTTTTCTGATTTCCTTTGTTTGTGTATCGTCTCAGTTCTACTGATTAAAAAACACCTGTAGGATCAGTTTAAAATAATTACTGTAAGCCCATATAATTGCCACCTAGGTGATTATATGACGGGGTTAGTAGGAATTGTGTTGCCTTATGAATGATGATTTTCTGTAAGTGATGGTAACAGTCTTTCTGTTCTCTTTGTAGATCCCGAGACTTTTACGAAGCAGGCTGAATATAGGCCCACATTCTGCTGTGAAAGTTCGTCCCATACAGTGCACACCCAGAGTAGCACTTGCTGTCTGTCTTCAGCCACTCCAGCCTTTAGTGAGTGCATGTCCCTTCTCTGTGGTACTGTTTGTGATATTGCACCTCTTCATCATCAGATGTATGTGTATATCATTTAGGACATGTTTTCTTCCCTCGCTGTAGGCTGAAAGTGAGAGAGAGGAGGATGTTCAGTCTGCGTTTCTAGGGTGGCTGCATGCTCTAAGCCACCAGCCTCTGGCTTGTCTGACAGGTCGGACCAACATCATCCTCCTACGCTGCACTGAAGGTACAGACAAAGCGTGTGTGTTTAATACCATTTAGTACTGTTATTTCTTCCTTATTATTAATTTGGTGCTGTTCTGTTCTCAGAGAAGTCTGAGTTTGTCTTGACTGTACTGAAACCTGAGCCCGAGCCAAAACAAGTGGATGAGGTCTTTCTCTTATCCACCAGCACCCTACACAAACCAGACATACTGGTATGTTGATGAATACGTAAATGGAAAATCTGTAATTCATTTCTTTTTCAAACTCCTACATGCATTTGAGTGGTACTTGACACCAAAGTGTACCGGTTTATGTTTTTTGTTTTTTCTAGGTTGTCAAGGAACATCATGCAAACCACACAGCTTCAGAGCAAACAGCAGATGAGTCACCTTGTGTTGGCTTTCCTTCACTCAGATCTCTTGGGTATGTTATGAGCACCGTTTAGCAATGTTTCGATGCAACCGAAACCACAGATACCAACCCTTGGCAGAGAAAGGATTTTGGCCCAGTGCCTTTGTAACAGGAGATATTTACCGTCATATGTACACACCTGGTCTTTTTTTTTTTTTTTTTTTCATTCTTGGTAAAAATGAATTAGCACGTCATCTACCTCTTTAGTGCATGAGCGCTGCAGAGTTTAACTTAGAAAAACAGAACATAGAAAATACAATAAAAATGTTTTGTACAGGCATCACTTTACTTTTCTGTGTTTCTGCAACGAATGAAATTCAGAAATTAAACAGTGACTGTGTTTTTAGCTGTGCAGAAGTATGTTCTTTAGAGGATATCACTTAAAAGGTCTTTTACCCAGGGGTATCCTAATGTGGTTGCATACAGCTATGTATATACTAACACATGAATAGGCCCTAGTGTAGATGGTACATCTAAAAATGTTAATCATGTTATTGTGTAATTGTGATGTTGCATAAGGATGTCTTATCAGTCCCGCTGCAAATGTGTACTGTAATCAAAGCTAAAGGCAGTTCAACTAAATATTAGATTGTGGGACTTGTTTTCAGCCAGGCAGTGTGTGATTGATATTGGGGGGTATTCCACAAAGCAGGATTTCTCAGTTAGCCAGAGACCTTAAGCTTATAGATGAGGACTGTCCAAAAAGAATGACTCTCAGCTCTTTTCCTATTGGACTGAGAAATCCTGCACTGTGGAATACACCCTGGATGCCATATTTTTGGCCTTTCAGGAATGCAGTTTGGGTGATGTGGGTGGTTTTTGCTGTGCTATAATGTCTGCATTTGTGACCCTATAGAAATGAACATTACATTTGGCTGTAATGCTAATCCAGGTGTAAATAGTTTTGTAGTTTCTGAATTTTTTGGAATGTTTATGTATCAGCCTTTGTATCAGCATCAGCAGATGTATATAGGGTTGCCACCCGTCCCGTAAAATACGGAATCGTCCTTTATTCGGCAATTAAATGTTGCGTCTTGTATTAAAACCAATACGGGACGCGATTTCTTCAGTATTTCCGTAAATGTCTGATATACACTTCTGTCACACACACATGAATGATCACAATCTCTCTCTCTCTTCCTGTCTCTCTTCATTTCTGAAAGGTGGCAACCCTATATGTATACATACAAATATCAGATCTTATTATATTAATATTACCATATTTCTGCACCCCTGATTCTTGATTGGGCTTTGTCTGTTGTCAGTGGAGTGGAGGATATCAGCGCACCTGCCTTTGAGCACATCTCCCACAGTCTGGTGGGAGGTCCACTCTCCTGGGAGCTGGTGTCCACTGGCTGTGGTCTCCGGAGTGGAGCTCTGCTTGTTACAGGAGCCAAGGTGACCACGTAACACTGGATGCATGCTTGTAGACACCTGTTACAGTGAAATGAGTACAAGTCAGAGGCAGCAATAGCATTAATTGCCACAGCCTTTTATTTTTTCAACATGGAGAAGTGATCACCGTGATAGTTCAGAATGATAAAATGTGATATGTGATAAATCCTCTCTAAAGGGCAGCGGCAAGTCAGCTCTTTGCAGGGCCCTCTGCAGAAAGGCGGCAGAGGAGCTGGACGCTCATGTCGAGGTGGTGGACTGCAAGAAGCTTAAAGGTGGGACAAAGCCTGTGTGCCTTGTCTGTGTGCTGTCGTTGCTTCATGAGAAGGATGGTTTTAACTGATATGGATTGATATTAAATTCTTGTTATGGTCTCCTAAAACTTTCAGGCAAGAGAGCAGACACGGTGAGGCAGAGGCTGGAGGAGGCTTTTGAGCAAGCAGTGTGGAAGCAACCTTCAGTAGTTCTGCTGGATGACCTAGATCACATGACCGGGGCAGCCACCTCACCTGAGCAGGAGCATAGCGCGGAGGCGGTGCTGCGACAGCACATTGCACAGAGTATTACATTCATGCAGCCTTCTTTTATCTCTTAATTCAGATTTTTTGGTCTTTTGATCTTTGGCAGTGTTCATATTACATGCTATGTGGACACATGAATCCAAGCTTTTCTAATCAGAGTCACTTTCCTATATAATCCAGATCAGATACCTCTCATGTTTGTGGTGAGGAACTTTAATTAGGGCCAGTCATGCTGGGTTTTGCATTAAAGATATTAGAAACACAAATTGTAAACAGAAGATTGGTATTGTAATGTGAGATGAATCCTTCTGACATTTTTTTTTGTTAAAAACATTTATGTTTGTGTTAACAGGTCAATGAAAAGTTCCGCATACACACGTTGCATTGCGTGATCCCATTAACAGTTGCATTATGACCATATATGGTATATCTGTCCAGTTTAGAAGCTCATATGAAAATAGCTCAAATCTGAATTCATGTTTTGTGTTCACATGGCTATGATCAGATCTGTCTCATATGAAATAACTTAAATCAAAATAGATTTCTGTGTTCACACTGATGTTTCTGAATCAGAGTTTGTCTCATATGAAAGTGACTCAAGTCTGAATTGATGTTTTGTGTTCACACTGCGATGGCGAAATCAGACCTGTCTCAGGAAATTGGCTTAAATCTAAATTGACTTATTGTGTTCAAACTGCTGTGAAATATCAGATCTGCCTTTTATGAAAACGACTCAGATCAGAATTGAGTTTTGTGTGCATGCTAATGTTTCAGAATCAGATCTGTCTCATATGAAAGTGACTCAAGTCTCACTGCTTTGACAGAATCGGACCTGTGTTATGTTTAAGTAAAGTGGCCACCTCAGGCCTGTAATGTGAGCTTTGCCATTACTCACCCCTAATTGCTCCTCCCTTAAAGTGGTGTGGTCTGATGGAGCCCTTGTGTTTGTGTGTGCTGCTCAGGCCTGATGGATTTGGTAGATGAAATAGTGGTGCGCTCCAGTCTCGTGGCTCTGCTGGTCACTGCACAGAGTGAGCACTCTCTTCACCCAGCACTGACTCAAGTCCAGGGAACACACTTCTTCCAGAGCTTCTGCAAAATCGAGACACCAGACCAGGTAAGCTCACAAAGTTATGCCATACTGTACACCTTTACCGTACACCTTTATATAATAACAGAATGCACAATAGTTACTGGTGATGACAAAATTAAATTATAAATTAAAATATGTGCCCTTATTGGATTAATTATGAAGCTGCATAATGATTTGTGATATTTCATTACATTTACATGATGTTTGTAATTAGTTGTGTAATCAGCTGTTTCCCTGTTTAAGTACTTCAAATTATAAATAATAAAAATAACACCTTTGCTATACATCCTGTTTACTTAAATAGGTTCAGTAACGTGTGTAATAGTTCATAGTGTGTGTTCTTTGACTTACAAGACTTATGGCTTGGCATCCATACATAAAATCCTTATTGTTTTGTGTGTACAGAGCAAGAGAGTGGACATCCTGAGATCCCTGATGGACAGTAAAAGTGTCCTATCTGAAGACTGTGCCATGACTCTTGATCTGGACTCCATTGCCATGAAAACTGAGGGCTACCTTCCTCGAGACCTGAACCTTCTACTGGACAGAGCCATCCATGCCAACATTGTGCATAGCAGAGGCAACGGCAGCGCTCCAGGCATGCTTTCCGTCAAGTCACGTTTTACCCTGATGATGTGGTTGTTGTTCTCCAGAAGTTCTTCAGCTATGCCATTTTCCCCCAGGTTTGTGTTTGAGCAGTAAGGATTTCCAGCAGGCCCTACAGGGATTCACACCTCCCTCCCTGTGGGGTGTACAGTTACAAGTGCCCAGTGCAGTAGGCATGGAGCGGGTAGGGGGTCTTCACCAGGCACGCCAGCTTCTGATGGACACCATCCTGCTGCCTGCCAAGGTAAACCACAGATGGAGGTTGATCAGCTTGCCAAATCAGTTTTGTTTTCTTTGTCGGCTTCATTCGTATTGTATTATCATATTACACATTACATTACAAACGTCTCAGCAGTGGTGTATCCATCAGGCCAAAGGGATCGAATCTTTAAAATCTCACAAAATACAAATTGAAGATTGTGAAGCATGTGAACCGTCGCCTGGCCACCTTTGCTTACCGCCTGTACAATGTGTTCCAGTACCCCCGGCTCTTCTCTAGTCTGCCCATTCGCCAGCGCTCTGGGGTGCTGCTCTACGGAGCTCCTGGTACTGGCAAGACTCTTCTGGCTGGAGCTGTGGCCAAAGACAGCAGGATGAATTTCATCAGCATCAAGGTAAATGGGAAGAGCAGAATGTTGGTGTGCCTATGGTTGCCTGGGTCTTAGGCTTTTGTCACTGACATAACATTACAGGACATTACAGTTTCACTTACAGAACATTAAAGAAATGGCCCCGGCCCTGGCCCTGCTCTGGATATTGATGTAATGTGAGTGGATAGTGTAACCCTTATTAAAAAGGTGAAAATTTAAAATTGCTCAGCTTGGGAAACCCACAGCATGCACGTCTCTCCTCTTGGGCAGAGGGCACTGCTAACTTTAGCTACAGCTATTATCGTTTCTTTGCTGGAATCATTATACTGGTTTGGTGTCTGGGTCTGACCTGGTGCTGTAGCAGGAAAAGTCATGTAAAGATTTAAGTTTTAATGCTGCGCATGAATATCTTTGTGGTACTGTTTATGTTCTATAGGTCTGATAGTATTGGTTATAAAAAGGATTAAACTGCTAAAACCTGTGTTCTCTTAGGGGCCTGAGCTCCTCAGCAAGTACATTGGTGCCAGTGAACAGGCCGTGAGGAACGTCTTTCAAAGGTTTGTGTCACATTCAATACTAAAAACCATCGACCTCACCACCACATTGTACAGCCATGCCACAACACTACTGGCACTACTACTACTACTACTGACTCTCTCTCTCTCTCTGTATCTCTCTCTCTCTGTCTCTGTATCTCTCTCTCTTTGTATCTCTCTCTCTCTCTTTTTTTGTATCTCTCTCTCTCTCTCTCTCTCTCTCTCTTTCTTTCTTTCTTTCTTTCTTTCTTTCTTTCTTTCTTTCTCTCTCTCTCTCTTTCTCTCTCTCTCTCTCTCTCTCTTTCTCTCTCTCTCTCTCTCTCTCTCTCTCTCTCTCTCTCTCTTTCTCTCTTCTCTCTCTCTCTCTCTCTCTCTCTCTCTCTCTCTCTCTCTCTCTCTCTCTCTCTCTCTCTCTTTCTCTCTCTCTCTCTCTCTCTCTCTCTCTCTCTCTCTCTCTCTTTGTATCTCTCTCTCTCTCTCTCTCTTTGTATCTCTCTCTCTCTTTGTATCTCTCTCTCTCTCTTTCTTTCTTTCTTTCTTTCTCTCTCTTTCTTTCTCTCTCTCTCTCTCTCTCTCTCTCTCTCTCTCTCTCTCTCTCTCTCTCTCTCTCTCTCTCTCTCTCTCTCTCTCTCTCTTATTTTTATATCTTTATTATTACAGAGCACAAGCAGCCAAGCCCTGTGTCTTGTTCTTTGATGAGTTTGACTCGTTGGCTCCTCGCAGAGGTCATGACAGCACAGGTGTCACTGACCGGGTGGTTAACCAACTGCTCACACAGCTGGATGGAGTGGAGGGACTGGAGGGTGCGTACTCAAATACGCCTTCATTTTCAGGGATTTTCATAGAAATGATGTCCGGGCCACTTTTAGGTCTTTGCCATCATATTGCAATTGGAACTCCCCTCATCATAACACTCACCCTCTTTACACTGGAGCAGATACAGTCAAACAGCACATCACTTTCTATATGCCACAGTTGTCTACACAACAAAGTAAGACACCAAAAGCCTGTCATTTGTGGCCTCTGTCTCACAACTTGTCATCAGTTTAGAGGTGGTTAGTTCAGGTCCAAAACGTAAAATAATTTTATTCCAACTGCCTGTCTACTCTAGTTTGCTGAAACCAGTAGCAAAGGAGTCCAAGCAGGTTGAACAAAATACTGGGAATGACTTTCAACTTTCTGGAAGTAAATTATCCATCATACTGTATTAATTATTAAAAACAAAAAAAGTAAGTTCATTATGAATGAGTTATGTTATGTGTTTTGGTTTTTCATGGCGTCACAGAGAAACGTGAATGGCCACGATATGAATTAGACATGGACTGTTTTGAATCTTTAACAACGATTACATACTGCACTCACACCCTTTATTAAAAAATGTTCAAACTGATATTAAGTAAATTAATTTCACTATATTGGCGGATCATTTTGTTTATTTTAAGAAACATGCTTGGATAGGTTCCATAGAGTATATCCCCTTTATATTTTTAATGGCTCGAGGAGGCCCTAGGCAATTACAACCCATGGAAACAAAAGCAGCCCCCCAAAGCCCACAGTAGAATAATCCTTTCCACATTTTAGACATGTTTATGACTCACAGTTCCATATTAATGCATCCCTGGTTCATTTGGCATTTGTCTTGTAGAAATCAAAAACAATACAGATCCACAGTTACTGTTTTCCTTCACTGTGATGTGTATGTACAACAGGCTGTGACACAAATGTGTTTTAGTGGATCTGTTAGGTTGAGAATAGCACTCGACATAGTCTGCAGTCACTTTTGACACTGCTGCATTATTTCTTTCAGGAGTATATGTGCTGGCTGCCACCAGTCGTCCCGACCTGATTGACCCTGCCCTGCTGAGACCTGGGCGACTGGACAAGTCCCTCTACTGCCCACCTCCAGACCGGGTCAGTTTGGATTGGCTTTCTTGGAAAACTGCCACTTTGATTGTTTTGTGAAGTAGACATGTTAATAAATCCTGCAGCCCTTATGAGGAGAAAGAGTTAGTTCTTACATGGCTTTCACAAAAGGCCTGAGCTCTTAGATTTAAAATATGCACTGGTATAGAATCTGTGAACTTTGACATTTTTACTGCATATACACTCATCCTCGAAAGAATGCTAGCACAAATAGCTGCACCCAGAAGGAATCAACCAATAGGAATGAAACTTGGTGGGTAGGTTTGACATCATGAGACCTGCCAGACTGTCAGGGAGTGGATTTAGAATGGCAGTGGGTCATCTTCAGTGACTAGTCACACTTTTGTCTTAGTGGAGACGACCAGTGAATGCATATGTGGGGGGACCATGTTTAGTGCCACCATAAACAGTTTGTTGTCACACGTCACATGTCCGGAAGACCTGGTGTCATTTCACCTCCACCCCTACCGCAGTATCTGTGTAAGAATATGCAAGCTGCATGGGATGGATTATTACAGGACACTGTGCAGAACCTCTACAACTCAATGTCAGTATGTCTGCATATTGGGTTAGCTAACATGGCGGCCTGATGCCATACAGAATGACCCTATACTGTATGTGTAGCTCAATAAATATTACCCATATCAGTCTAAATTTATCATCATTCATTGTTTCTGCTAACCTTAATCTTCCTTCCCAATAGCACCACAGTCCCACACATCTGGGTGCAACTACTCTTTTAATGTTTAGTGTATAAAGAATTAAACACTGTGCGAGACATTTTGCAGGAGAGGTTGAATTGTGGCATTAGATGAGCTTTTTTAATTGAAAACCTTTTAACTTAAATACATACAGTAGTTTATCCTAAGAAGCCAGTAACAAGACGTCTGGCCAGTCAGCATGACCAAATGTGGAAGGCTGCAGTGTTGTTTTTCTTTTTGATGCTTAGTCACAGTCATTTAGACATGTGCGTAGGCTGGGATTTGAAGTGATGGCGATGTGATGGTCAGTGGTGTGACTTCCAGGAAGCACGGGTGGAGATTCTTAAGGCCCTGACTCACTCGGTGCCGATGGCTACAGATGTGGACCTGGAGCAGATTGCTGTGGCCACCGAGCTGTTCACGGGAGCTGACCTCAAAGCTCTGCTCTACAACGCCCAGCTGGAGGCCATTCACAGTAGCCTGGGGCCTAGCCTAGTGCCGGTGAGTCACACATAGAACTTTATCATTTATAGTTTCCTAGTGGGACTGGGTGGTCTCTAGTATATTCTAAAGTAAAACGCTGACCGGCATAAACTATCTAAAAGTTTTAGAATGTGGAAATGATGAACCCTGCAGAAGCTATTGAGGTCAGCATTCCCTCTGTTCCGGTTCAGGATCTGGGCTCTGGATCGGACAGTGATGTGAGTCTGTCCTCGCTGATCTTCCTGAACCACAGCAGTGGCTCAGATGACTCTGCAGGGGAGGGCGAGGCTGGGCTGGAATCATCTGCGGCAGTGCTGCTGGAGCACAGTGAGCTGCCCCCTGACGACCCCCGCCACAACATCTGGCGCCTCTACTTCGGCAGCTCTTTCGAGTTAGAACTGGACAACCAGTCCCCGTCTGAACTGGTGAGAAATGGTTCACTGTAGCACGTTTGAGCAGAATGATTTCCCAGCTGTGTTCTACAGAGTACACTCAGCATCTCAGCTTGGGGAAACTCTGCTTTCATTTGAGATGTCTTTACTTGAGAAAAGTAAATCTAAAAGCAAAGTAAGAATAAAAACCTGCAAAGGTTTGTCTGACATGAAGCAGCTGCTTACTCAAACTCCAGGTTTATCACAGTGTCTTACGCGGTATTGAACTCAACCCCGAAATCTAAATTTGAGCTTTCATATTCTTAGTTGTCTTTGTCGTGTTCGTTTTGTATCAAATAGTCTAAAATATGTGTCAGACATGCCAGCGCAATACTGCACCCATGGCAGCCCTAGAAGACCTGTCACTCCAGATCAGTTGACCAGTCGAGGGTGCGAGTGCACACCCTTTTCTAAGACTTACTCCCAAAATTAAAATATCAAAAGTCAGAAGTGAAAAACTTTCAGAGGCAAAAACTAGTAGAAAGTGATTAATAAAGGGATATTTGAATGAACGAAATTGAGCAGTAATCTGCTTGAAACCATAGGATTAGTTTAACTCTCATTATTTGTATTTGCAACATGTTGGGGACACACTGTGCCACTTAGTTTTCTTGTAATAGTTAATCAGAGTGTAAAAAATGACAAAGATGATGTCATCCAATATTGATTACATCACCGTATACAAGCAGCCAGGGATAAAATATTACTCAACAACTTTTTGTTTGATTTCCCTCGCCTCCCACCCCCAGCTATTACTCTGTGAAATGCTAGGCTAGCTCAGAGACCCTCTGTGACAGCAATTCGCTTAGAAGAACATTACAATATGAAATTTAATTTATAAAAAATAAATAAATAAACAAATAAATGACCGTATAGCTTTATCAGAATCACAGTCACTCTATTGCCTATTACGATGTCCCTTTAGTGTGTTCTGAAGCTCCATGTGCATGTGAACTGCCTGCAATAAGCCCAAAGTACACAGCGGGTAGAGAATATCTGTCCCACAGAAATCACTTTCCTCAGCTACCTGAAACACTTCATTGGAATTACAGTGTGGGGTATGGCAGTGTTCCCAGGTTACCACTGTCCACATATATACCCATGAAATCCCCCTTAGGATAAACCTGGATAATGCTTTAATATGTTTAAGTTAATATAATTAAATTTAATATTAATAATATTAATTAATATTAATAATAAAATAATATTTAATAACTTAAATGATTAAAACTGTTATCACAAGACGGTGGCATATGATTGAGCTCGATGTTTTGCTCTGCGCCCTCTGCTCACAGAATTCACAGTGCCTGTCTGTTCAAAACTCTACCACTCATGACCTGACGGGCGCATCAGCGAGGGACACGAGCTGTCTTCATGGCCCGGTCATCATGACCTCTCTGCAGGAGGGCTTTCAGGAACAGAGTCACGAACAGGCCGAACGCCTCAGAGCTGATCTTAACACCATCAAAAACAGCTACCGCAGGAGCCCTGTGAGTCATAGGCGTGCCCTGACACATGCATGGCAGTTCTGTTATTGTGAAGGCATTTGTGGGCATCCGGAGCTCCGGGGGAACCATGCAGGGTACCATACACAGCTCGCAACCTAAAGCACATGTCTACCTTTCTAGGAGGACCCCTCTGCAGTGAACTCGGGCCCCGGTAAAGCAGGTCTACTGATATGTCAAACTCATCTGACCTCAGCACTGGCCAGCACTAGAGCTTCGGTCAGCAGACAGGACTGGAGGAGGTACACTGAACTGTGAGTGCCCGGTTTTTGTTTTACTTGCTGTTTATTGTTAACTGTGAATGAAAATTCGTGATAATTTTTTTTTCTGTATCTTCCTCAGATACGAGTCCTTTGGAGCCTCAAGGGAAGGCAAACCTCAGAATACAGGACTGTTTACACCAGGTCAGCGGGTAACCCTGGCCTAATAAGGACTATACTCACACGTAGTCTGTATACGGAGCATGCATTGCGGCCTGTTTCACACATACAGCTTCTGCACCAAACGCCTTGCGCTGATTAACGTTAACAGCTTAGAGCAGTCACACACCCTGCTCGGTACATGAAACACAATGTGTCCATTCGGTTACGTTAATAGTTCTGTTAACCATCAGTGTTTACAAAATACAGGACTGGAGACTGGACTCAGTTCAGTTAGCGTTAATGATTTCCAGCCCCTTCATCACTCTGGTTTGCCATCATTGTTATTAGTTGTGTTCAAAGTGAGGCAAAAGGCACTTCAAAATCCGTTTTGAATGGCCAGAGGCTGGTTTAGTTCTTGGTTGCTTCTAAATACAATCTGGAGATGCCAAAAATCTTTTGAGTCTAAATTTGATCTATGTAATGTAAAGAATATGTGTGGAAGATTCTCAAAATACACAAAAATACTTGAAGAACAAATAAAAATGGAACAAAACAACCCCATAAATGTCAAAACATGAATTCCATCATTCATGGCTTTTATGAATATAGGCGTGACACGATAGCCCAACAGATGCAGTGTGCTCTTTTTTTTTTTCTAATTATCTTTATTAATCATTCAGTAACAGATTTAACTGTTTATTCGTTAAGCACACATACACATATATACAGTGTGTATATATATATACATACAGGGGTTGGACAATGAAACTGAAACACCTGGTTTTAGACCACACTCATTTATTAGTATGGTAATATATATTATGCGGCCAATACAGCGTCATTGGTCTTGGGATACATATACTGCGTACAGTAGAGGGATTTTAAGCCATTCTTCTTGCAGGATAGTGGCCAGCTCACTACGTGATGCTGGTGGAGGTTCGTCCTTCTTGGTGGTATGCTGACATTACCCTGGATACCGTGGCTCTTGATACATCACAAAGACTTGCTGTCTTGGTTACAGATGCGCCAGCAAGACGTGCACCAACAATCTGTCCTCTTTTGAACTCTGGTATGTCCCCCATAATGTTGTGTGCATTGCAATCGCAGAACTGTGCTCTTACCTGCTAACTGAACCTTCACACTCTGCTCTTACTGGTGCAATGTGCAGTTAATGAAGATTGGCCACCAGGCTGGTCCAATTTAGCCATGAGACCTCCCACACTAAAATGACAGGTGTTTCAGTTTCATTGTCCAACCCCTGTATATATATATACATATGTTGACGGTCAGTATATATATATATACTGTTACAACTGTGAGCTGTATCAGTCATGCTGCCACATCGCTCATATCTCAGAGGTATTATGCGTGTAACGGGCCCTAATGCTGGAGTCGGTGAGCAGTAATGATGTACCTTTTGGATGTAAAACTCTGAATTCTTTATCTGAGTAACACAGTTTTGTATTTAGGGCTAATTCCTGCTACAGTGAGATGTATCCTCCCTTGCCTTAATGAACTAAGAGTTTCTACCTAAGCTTTAATCATAGTGTAAGTTTAATCCAGTGTTTGATAAAGATAGGTATGTACAATTACTTTGTAAAAAATGTATAAAATTCAGGTGAATTCATATAATATTCTAATTCTATGAGATTTTAGTGATTGTAATTTATTTAGGAAATTCTTTGGGACTCTTTACACTCTATGTAAATGCAGACTTAATAGTGTAATTAAACAACAGGTATGTAAATATGTCAATGGCTAACTTAATTAAAGTAATATTGATTTATTAAATATTGGTTTCATGTATTTGCTTGCACACTTTCATCCAGGTTAAGTGTTATTGCACTGTTGTTACTCAGTAATTACATTGTAATGAATCAGAAGGCCTTGATGAACTTCAGAAGTCATTACATCTGATACCTATGCAGACCAGCAGATGGCAGTAAGTAACTCTAAGGTATGTCTGCAGAAGGAGTGCCCAGTCCTGGTCCTGGAGATCTAACACCCTGCAGAGTTTAGCTCCAGCCATACTTTATCATAAGTGATCCAGGTAATGAAGCCTTCAGGGACATCCGAGTAATAGAGCTAGGTGTGCTGGATCTGAGCTCTCCAGGCTGGTGGATCACCAGGACCAGGATTGGGCACCCCTGATCTAATGTGAAGTAGACGGTCTGTGTTCTAATTGTATTGATGTAGCCATCTGATGGGGGTTATTCACAGCCAAAACCTGGCTTTCAAAGCGCATCTCACTGCTCCACCACAGTAGCTGAAGCTGTCTACACATTTCTGATTGCTGTTAACTTGTCAGAACACACTCCCCATTCACTCTGCCTTGTGTTTGGCATCTTTGAGCTGAGTTTGCTGGAATGGAAGACGCAGAGCAGCCTACACATTGACACGGGAGTTGCTGCCGACTTATATATAGCAGGTCTTTGTTCTGTCAGAGAACACGGCGTGGGCTATTACTGAGAAGTGCTGGAGACGTTCTAAAGCCCTGGGGAGTGCTGCACGTGCAGCTACGGCCCATTCTGCTGTCATGCCTTTTGCTGAAACATTGTGAGAGCAATGCTGTAATGGATCAGTCAGTAGCTAGCTGCACTGGCAGAGTGCCGGAAGGAATAGTAAAATTCCCGCCTCCTGGTGATACTTGGCATAAACAGAGGTAAGGCCATCAACAAACTAAGATACTCAAGAGTATGTATGGTACATTCCTACATCGGTTGTTTATTGGGGTAAAAGATATCTGATCTAAGTCATTAGCTTACTGTAACTAAAGCCTCAGGGCCATCTGTGGTTAATATCAATCAATTGCTTTGGGCACTAGAGCCATCAGGATGCTGCATGAATGCGTATTGGGGTGACAGTTTATTAGGTACATACCTATTTGCACCAATTATATCTGTCCACAGTTGCGTTTATGTGTGGCAGAGATCTCGTATTGACAGCAGGAGAATGGAGGTCTTGTCCAGCACATTCCAGAGACTGTAAATGGGGTTAAGGTCAGAACTCTGAGGTGGTCGTTTCATGTGTTGGTGATGATGATGATGTGGTTGGTGTAGCTCACCAGATAACACCACTACCTGTTAGGGAGCCACCACCACACGTGGGAGACTGGGGTTCGAATTCTGGTCTGGGTGACTATGCTGTGCTACACCAATAAGAGTCCTTGGGCCAGGCTCCTAACACTGCACTGGCCTACCTGTAATGTGATTAACCATGTAAGTCGCTCTGGATAAGGGCGTCAGCTAAATGCCATAAATGTAAATGTAAATGTAAATGTGTTGCTCATGCACCCTAAACCACACCTCCACAACCTGAGCCCAGTGATGTCCTGGAATATGCCTGTGTCAACAGGAAACCACCTGGTTTGATAACCTGGTTATTATTTATGTTCAGCTGGTCAGCTGACTTAATTTTATTGCTACATTGCTGAGCCTTAAGCTGACTAACTGAAGCAACTACAAATCGTAACACTGCATCCGGAGGCTTGTACAGTGGACACTATTCATGATGGATGCATCACTTCATGCACTTCTCTTGCTACTCTAATGCTCCCATTGTTCTGGGATAAGGTAAATAGGGACTCGTCAGACCACCTGACCTTTTTGCATGAAGCCGTTTCTCTAATTAGCCTCAATAACTGGTTTCCTATGGCCTCCCAGCTGTTTAATCATTTTACTTTCACTATTAAATATTAAAGTTTTATGGTTCGATCTCCAGTGTTTAAGTGATCTCCAGTCAGGGCTATTCAAGATTTTCACATTTCTTCTTCTTCACCTCTGTCCTTCCAGCTTTTAATAATGCACTGGTGATTTCTGAGTTAATTAGGTAGTAACAAATTCAAAGTACCAAAGTAATTTCAGCTTCGCCTTTGTTGTTTTCTTTGGTTGCTGCAGGTCTATCATTTGACTCTTCCAAAACACAGTAACATAATTTAAACGATCAGGGCATACATCTGTCTACATGACTGTTAAAAAAATTAGAAGCTAAAAGTTAAAAGAATTGCTTCCAGCTGAAACATTAACCACTGCAGTAATTATCCAATCCAAAGCTCTGGAGTAGTTGCTTATTTAAATCCAGGCGACCTTTTTAAAATGTGTAAAACTGCACTTTATAGGCATTACGTCAGTTACCATGTCCAGTAATGGTAGGGGTCAACAGACTTATCTGCACCAGCCGGTGTGGCTGTGGAGTAAGTAAGAACCAAACCTGCAACAACAGAAGCACAACAAAATTAAAGATGTCAGTGGGTTGCAGTGCTTTTGGGAAGGAAGATAAAGGTTACCTGCAACAATAAATTATGATAAATATAGACTGATATAGACAATATTTATGGAGCTACACATACAGAAGTAGTGTCTCTCAGTATGGTGCAGGGCCGCCATGTTTGCTAATGCAACATGCCAGATGTCTCTACATGGAGTTGTAGAGGTTCCTAATGGTGTCCTGTGTATAATCCATCCCATCTATCTTGAATATTCTTACATAGCTCCTGCAGATTTGTGACATCAGGCCTTTTGGACGTGGCAACAAACCTTTCATCTTTGTACTGACTACGGTGCCTCCACACACCGATTCGTTGGTCGTCTCCACCAAGGAAAAAAAGGGGACCCATGGCTGAGGATGAACTGCTGCCATTCTGAGTCACTCCCTGACAGCCTGGCATGACACCATTGGAGTCTTTGCCGCCATGGTGTTAGGGGCAGTGGTCGTAACGGTCTGTGTGCGTGTAGTCCTGAGTTGTACAGCTATCTGCCAATGATGCTGGTTCTAACAGGATGACTCAGGAAGGGCATCACTGCTTGCCGAATGTCCGCAGTCATGGTTGTTGGATCAGTCAGGTACAGTGATACGCAGTCATGCATGAAGCATGAATCATTTGCATGTCTCACACTGTCCTACCTAAAGTTTCGTTCCTGTTAATTGATTCCTTCCATGGTAAAGTTATTTGTGCAACTATTCCTTTTCTGATGACTGTAGTATGTATATATGTACAGGGGTTGGACAATAAAACTGAAACACCTGTCATTTTAGTGTGGGAGGTTCTCATTGATCTAAAATTGGGACGCAGACCTGGTGCGCGCAATCTTCATTTAATTGCACATATGCAACAGTGGAAGAGCAGGAAGTGTGAAAGGTTCATAGTGTAGCAGGCGTGTTTAAGGGGAGCACAGTTTTTACCTCGCCTCAAAAGACTGCACATATGCAGCACAAAATTATGGGTGAATACCAGAGTTCAAAAGAGGGACAAAGTTGTTGGGTGCACGTCTTGTCGGGGCCGGGCGCATCTGGGTGGACAAGGATAGCAAGTCTTTGTGATGTTATCAAGAGCCCACGGTATCCATGGTAATGTCAGCATACCACCAAGGAAGACGCACGCTCCACCAGCAATTACACGTGCACGTGAGCTGGGCGGCCACTATCCTGCAAACAGCAAGAATGGCGTTAAATCTACCCTCTGGGCCACTGGTGCCACGGACGCAGTTCAGTATATGTCTTTCCCAAGAGCGAAACTGACGCTGTTGGACTGGCCGCAAAAAGTGAGGGGGACCCTACAACCATACTAATTAAATGATGTGTGGTCTAAAACCAAGGTTTCAGTCGTTCATTTGGTCCAACCCCCTGTATCTGCTCTTCACTTGAATGTACAATGGGAATAATATAGTAGATTCTACAGCCAGCATTAGACCACTGTTCCCACATCAGTGTCACCCAGAACAGTTAGAATCCATTTTACTTAATTGATATTTCTTTCTATTTGGGAGGCAATCATCCTGTTGTTAGATAAGAGTCTGAAGTAGTGTTACAGCTCTGTCTGAGAAGATCCAGCATCTATAAACCCAGTCCACTAAAGAGACAAAGCCTGATATCCTCAGGGCTGCTCGCGAATCGTGTTGTAGACAGATCTCTATAGCGTGGGCACGAGGTACCATGTTAGGGATTTTATGCACTTGCGCGAAGGGGGGGGGGCCGAGCGTTTGTAGCCCTCTTGTGGAGTATGAAGTTTGGTTTGAGGCCCTGAAAGCAGATAGCTTTGAAAGGATTCTCATATGTAGGACACGACCCATCCGGACACATTTCCCTTCAGAAGCCCATTGTTGATGCACGCTCTAACCGCTCCGACTTTGAAGTGTTCCTGCTTGAAGAGAGGAGAAGGGAGCTCAAGACGGGTAAAAACAAAAAGGGCAGCTCAGACAGGGGAAGCTTAAAGTGAAGCGTTTCCCTCAGCTGAGGTCCACAGGCTGCCATGCCTTGCTTCTCCCACCAGTTCCTCCTTATCCCTCCTTGAGCTGTATGTTCAAAGCGGTTCTCTGTCTTTGTTGCATGGGGGATGACTGTCAATTTCCCAGCTTCAACAGGCAGACTTTTGCTGCGGTTTAGAAATAATACAGACTGACTTTAAAACAAGACATAAGAAGCCCGGGAGTCGTCTTCACAATGAGCCGAGGGCAAGATAAAAAAGTGTTGTTGAGCGTCTGAGGAAGAATGAGCTCTGGCTGTTTCATCACATGAGAGACACCTTAGCGTAATAAGTTTAATGGGCTATGGTCTGTGATGACATAAATCAAATCAGACTGCCCATTGCGACTAGGACACACAGTATCTGCTTAGATACAATTTAAAAGCGCACTCTCTGGTAAGACCACAGAAGATTACGATCCAGCACAGGTCTATCAAGAACACGGACAGGGGTTCCTACTTGATATTCTCCACTAATAGGGATCAAGTCTGCTCTCAAACGTCTACTGGGAACACAGTTTTCACCATTGTTGTGACATCTACCATGATACATATGGCCCACCCAAATATGATCACAAGTTACATATCGTAACTCCTAACAATTAGAGTTGGTGAGATAGCCCAGTCTAAAATATGTGGACCTCTGCTTAAGGAAGCTGGTGTGAATCCCTCGAGCAGCAATGACTTCAACCAACCACTTTATAACTGTTGATCAGCTCTGTATATTGACTAGGAGCAATACACCTGCCTGTTCTCACCTTGCAGGTCCCGCTTCCATCTCCGTTAACGTGTGGTCGTCGATGTTGGTTTTTCCAAATACCACAAACTTCCGATCAAACCCATGATCACTGCCAACACCATGATGAGTACAGCTCACCACCAGAGTTAGAATGAAGTTCTGATGCTGGAATGCAGGGTTTGGTTTAGCTAAACTTAGCATCTCCCCTATAAGCCATAAAGATACATTTTTGCCTTATCTGTCCGCATACCATGGTTTCTGCTGTCTTCCGGATCACCCAGGTGCCTTATTTGTGGACTCGAGAACATTGACATTAGCCAATGTAAGAGAGACCTGCAGTTCCGTAGATTATTTCTGATCTCCCAGAATATCCTACATTAAAGACTGTAATTGGAGTGACTCAGCAGCTGGTCATCTTCAGTGACCAGTTCCACTGTAACTTGGTGGAGACGATCAATGAACCCATGTGTGGTCAGCACCAAGATGAATGGTTTGTTGTCAGTTGTCACTTCAAAATCTGCAGGAACTGTGTGAGAACATTCAAGCTGCATGGGATGGATTATCACAGGACACCATTAGGAACCTCTACAGCTCATAGCTGGAGTGCCTCTTGACATGTTGCTTACTTTATTTTCACTACTATCAATAGCATGTAAATCTTGAGACTTCATGCTTTTGGGCTGCGAACTATTACTTTATGTGAGAGTAGTATTTTCGGATGCCATATGTGTAGCGAAATTCAGATTAATAACGCATGCGACACAAACTTGAGCAGCACTGTAGGCGTTATTGTAAAACATGAGACAATCTGAATAAACCAATAAGACTGCGTATTAGGCACAGATCCAGTACTGGCATTAAAACCTTATGACTAACCAGCCTAGGTTAATCAGTCAAATCACTGTTTAATGTGGGAAGAATTTACATACTGCTGTTAATTCACTACAGAATGATGTTGTACACTGCTGATAATATTTACAATCTGTGTTACAAACCGCTGAATTAGTTAATTGACTTGTTTGGATTAATAATATGCTTTGCTAGGTGATGTAGCGCATGAAGAAATTACACCACATGCACAAAGCTTTGAAGTATTGCAGAAGCTGAATTGACTATGATTAGAATAAATTCCTCAGCATAGGTGATCACTAGCGATGAATAATTACCGACCACAATTTGCCAGCACTGCTCGTTAATGAGTATCTGTTTGAGTTTAGGCCTTAAATCTGCACTGTCTGCAGCACAAGATGAATGAAAATTGATCAGAGCCCTACAGCCAATGGGACGAGCCTGTGGCAGGAGGTAGACTTATGAGTTCAGTTCAGTCCGTGTCATCTGTGATAATGGAAGCGAGAACACTCCAACCCAGACGAAATAATAGTAACAGTCAGGACATCTGATGATTCTGAATATCTGTAGTAGAGGAGGATTGGCTGGGAAAGGAACATTATGTGGAGTGGCAGAGAGAACTTTTAACAAATACACCTGCAAACTCAGCAACGTCCTTCACACTACGGTTTGGCACACCCGAATGTAGTGACCCCTTTTAGTCAATACAGTAATTAGTATCTGCTTTGGTGCCATTTTCCACAAACGGAACGAGACATTCACTGTATTTAAACTAGTACACTACTTTACTGCAGACTACAGTAGTATATCATCGCTGTCCAAAGAAAAATCTCCAAAATAGCAACTTTACAGGAGAGGCCAAAACACAATTTAATTCCAATGTAAGTCAATGGAACCAGACTTTTCCCAAGAGATCTTTGGGCCGTTTCTGTTGGGCCATTCATCATAAAATTCACACACAGTGTAAACAGCAGCTCATGTGATCAAATGATGCATAAAAGTAAAAATCGTCAAAAATGGAGGATGTGGTTCATTGGACAGCGATGATATACTGCATATTATCATATCTCCTGTGCAGTATGCAGTACAGTGTAGCATATTAATACAGTCAGATGATCAGTTAACTCACATTTAGTTCTGTTATTATACATACTATATACATATATATATGATCTGTTATCACTGTATCCACTGTTTAGAGCTAGCTGCTGCTAACGCTGCTCAGTTCACCTGAAATACGGTTAGCCTAGCTGTTAGCTCCCCTCGGCTATTTCCCTCTAAAACTGACCCTCTAAGAGAGTTCATCTTTTAGTAATCTTCAGACCTGTATATTTAACTTTCTGAGGCTCATTCTGATGAAAACACACCCCACTACAACCCCTACACCCACATTTATACTCACAGTTGGTAGTTTTGTTCCCCACTGTTACCCGCCGCCATTTTCTTTGACAGAAGCATCTGGCTGGAGTAGTACACCATCTGGGCATGCACCCACAAAACCTGCCAGTTAACAGAGAAGTGTCCAAACTGTGCTGAACACTGTACTGCCTGATGAGAGAACAAGGTCTCTGGAGGGGGTGTCCTAAAATGCTTTCAGTAAATGGTTCTTCAGGGCAGTGGTTCCCAAACCTGGTTCTGGGAGATCACCTGTCCTGCACATTTTAGAGTTTGCCCTACTCCCAACACACCAGGTTTAACTAATCAGCTCACTAACAAGCCCTTGGGTCCTCGGGGGATCTCTAGGACCAGAGTTGGTGAAGAACCCCTTTTCCTAATAGCACTGTTTCTATTATATGGAGATCCTTTAACCCTTTAACTACCATCACACTCAGAAATGTCTTTTCCAGACCTGGTTTTTTAGAGATCCAATTGAGTTCTTGTGTTTCTTATTTTTTATACCCAAGTGGGGTATGGATGAAGTATATAAGTAGGTACAAGTGTGACACTCCTTTAAAGTACCTACTACAGAAGCTCCTCATCTGGGATAACCCTGTACTGTGATCAAGTGAAAGGTATTTTGGCTTGTCAGCTCTGATGCTGTTCCGATGTGATGAGCGCAGAGATGCCCGTGAACACCTGGGTGGGTAAACATTGACATGGCTCTAAAGTGTGCCAGTCATCAAATCATTGCTACCTCTAATCTGATGTAATTAGCGTGCCTGGCTGGTTTGCAGACTAGCCGCTCCAAGCTGCACTGAGGCCCTGCAGCAACACAACGGCATCTGGAGATGAACAAAGCCAGCACCATAACTTCACTCACCGGCAAACTGGAGAGACAGCGAGGCTCATGGGAGAGTGAAGTGGCGTGAATTATTCATTCAGGGCTTTCTTCCACTAAATCTGTCTACAGCTCTAATGAATAATTGGTCTCACCTCTGCTGAATCTTAATCCTAAACTGCACCTCCTCCCGGCACTCAATCACGGATTAGCGTTGACTGACAAGTGACAAAAAAAATCAGACTGTCTTCTTGCATTTATCCGGTAGTGTGTTACGGTTCGGTCTGTAATGCTAAAACTCATTTGAGTTTTAGGAATGACATTGACTGACAGACAAATACAGTCACGTAGGAAGCGTCTAATGCAAGAGTACTGTAGCCCATTCACGCAAACCACACTCCTATTGGTCCATTCATCATGCAATTTGCACACCCTGTAACAGGTTCATGGTCTTCACCACGGCTTTCAGACTATCCTTGTCTAATAAATATACGTATCAGATAATTTTTAGACCCCTCCTGTCTTTATATATTCTGTATTTTGTTTATATTTTGTATTAATATTAATATATCTCTTTATATTTCTTTATTTTTATTTAGTTAGTATGTATATTAATATAAATGCAGCCCTGCTGTAGAGTAATTACCTGAGCCTCACCATAAGCCTTTCAATGTGTAAATGTCCTGACATGTTGGGCATACGACAAATAAACCTGAAACTTAAAACTTGTGTGGTGCAGTGGCCCCCCAGCCTTTCTCTTCTAATGAGGAGCTAATAGAGTCCTAGTGTAACAGGTGGACACTATAAGGATAGGCCTAATCCTCTTCAGCTGCCAATCTTATCTCTAGTCTTCACCAGACTTGCACAAAGTTAACACTTGTGTTACCAAGGGAGAGCTGTAGAGCTATCCAGTTCTGTCATTCATCAATTCATCTAGGCTTGTAAGAGGGATAATGAAGACATTTATACATTTATTTATTTATTCATATACAAACTTCAAGAAAAGTCACTTGGGATCCAGACCTCAGCAGACTGTGTTTGTGGAATTAACGTAAATTCATAACCAACATGACTACATAGGGCCTTGTGGTCGTACTGCCTATTGCCCTGAAGAGAGTGGTGAGGACAGCGGAGTCCACTATAGTCAGCAAACTTCCAGACCTGCAGGACATCTACCCGTCCCGCTGCCTGAGGGAAATCCAGAAGACCCGGTTGCACTGTAGCCACCCAGCACACGGCCTGTTCACCTTACTGCCATCAGGCAGGAGGTACTGCAGCATCCAGGCCAGAACAAACCGAGTAATGAACAGTTTCTACCCACAAGCCATCAGGTTCCTGAACAAGCTGTGAACCATTCACCGACACCAGCAACACCACCTACACCACCAACACCACCAACACCACTGCACTCGGACACTTGATTATTACATCACTAAGTTACTTTATACAACAGGAATAGACATAAACATACATATTTATATTTATATTAGCTCCACTCTCTCTCAGACTATACCTGTCTCATAAATGTACATATCAGAATTTCTACAGACCCCTCCTGTCTCTGTATATTCAGTATTTTGTGTATATTTTATATTATATTATATTATATATTATATTGTGTATATTTAGAACTTTTATATCCCTTTATTTTAATATTTAATATGTATACAGTTTTGTCCTCCTGTAGAGTACCAAGCTGAGCCTCACCACAAGTATTTCAATGCATAAATGTCCTGACATGTTGTGCATGACAAATAAACCTGAAACTTGAACTTGATAAACTCAGAAGTGCTCCAAAAGAAATAAATAACATGATGAAGCTGTGAAGCGAAGCAAGATTGTCTTTCAATGGAAGTGAACCTCCCTGACCATCACGTAGCATAGGCCTGAGTGCTTTCAAGACTGAGGTTCACGGCTTTAAGGATTTAGAAAGGAAAACTATCAACGCTAAGGATTGAAACGCTTACCAGTTTCACAGTAGGCCATGGTAAAATTCCTAACGCCTAGTAATGCGGTTTCAAATTTGTATTAGTGTTGATTACCATGCTTTGAAAAACTCTCCCAGCAGTCTTCCAGACGCAGGCACAGCATGCATCGTAGGTTTGTGTTGTGTTGTGGAAACATGGTGGAAGCCAGCGAGGGGGTTCCAGATTTTTCAGCGGGTCTAATTCTGAAGTGTGGTGGTATTGTGTTCTTTATAAGAGTCTGTAGAGCATGCAGAAAGACAGTCGCGGCTAGAGAGGGCGGTACAACTTTACAGCAGATGTGCCCTGATGAATAAATGTTCTACTGTAGTTCATTGTAATAGGAAGCTCTGAACACAAACCTCTAGAAAGAGCAGTTTGGTGTCTTACACCTACCAAAACTCTGAAGCTGAGGTTCTTATTCACCAGCCTTTTCAGATTCTGGTTTTCCCATCCCACCTTAAATGGTGCAGCAGTTATTATTAAAATGACTTGGGCACTAGAATGTAACCGTTGCACCATTGAAGGTGGAAAAGGAAGTTAACTTAGGCTTTGTGATGAATCTAGTTTGATAGTCTAACGATAAGATAATCCTTTATTAATCCCACAGTGGGGCAAATTGCAATGTTACAGCAGCACAGAGGAAAGAACAGAAGTTTCTGGAAATATACAAATAATATATAAGAAGAAAATATTAAAGGGGAGTAGTAATATTAGGCTGACGCTGTACTGAACGCTCTCTCATTGGAACCATTTAATCCACTCATGGCCACACGGTGCCACCTTTAATATTAACGCACATTTGATATAGTTTCTGTAAGTTTACATGGGGTATGTTAGCTATTATTATAACGTTAGGAAAATTAAAAGTGTATTTGTGCAGAATTTATTAGAAAATAGTAGTTTTTGATATTTATTTTAAAGCACATTTTAACAAACTGCAATAATACTGATAATTTCATTTGTCTGCCTATCAAACATTTTGGCTAAAGTTTAAAAACATTCACATTAATGCGCTTTTCATAATATTGGGCAATTCAGTAGCAAGGTCCCCCGCCTTCATCCCCTTCCCAAGTTCCACACCCAAGCACACACAGTCAGAATGCTTTCAGCAATAAAGCATTTTCCCAAACACATATTCAGTGTGTCAGTAATCTAGTGCTGACCGAACTATGAGCACTGAACCGTGAGCTGAATGGGTAATGTGTTCGATTGCAGTTGACAGTGTCGCTGTGCCCTAGAGCTAGACACTTTAAACCAAGCACACCAATTGGCTAACACAAACTGGTGTGGGGCAACCTACCTAAACGACATAATGATAAATTAATGTGACTTTATTGGGCAAACAAGCAAACAATCACAGAGACTGGCTGGAATTTGAATTGGAATCGACCTTTAATGTAAACAGCATGAGCTCTTTCATAACAAATACCTGATGGGATAAAAAATAAACCATAGATGATATAACAATGACAGGATATATCATTTAACTTAAATTAACATAAATGATCAAATGTATCCAATGGTGCTGAAAAAAACAAAAAAATAAAAAAAGACAAAAACAAAATCCCCAAAAAACAAGATCCCTTGTCCGACACACAGAAATCATCTAATACTGACTACTTGGCAGCACAAATATCACTAATGTTTACACCATCTTACAAAAACAGAAGCTCAATATTGCTTTGGAATGTTACAGCAGTCTACCACGAGTCTGGTGGGTATCAGGTTGAAGGGAGGCTGTATTTGCAAGCTTGTGTTATAGTGGCACCGGCCGGATAGGCCGGCGCAGGTGTACCCATATCAAAGCAGGGCTAGTATAAGACATAGGAGGCTGCTTCCTTCATGGTGCTGCCCCGTTCAGTTAACAGTCTACACTTTGTGAAGCATGAACGAGATGGATATGTACTTGGACTACACTGGCCTACGGTTTTGTGTTGTTCTCTGGGTTCTTTTCCCCCCCCTGTGCTGTGAGCTGTCGCCCGTGTGAGTCAGAGTTGTAATGCTGCAGTAAGTGCTAAAAGCCAATGTCCCCAGAGCCTGCACGCGCTCACCTTGGAGGCTCTCGCCTCAAACAGCCTGGATGGAAGGGAATAAAAACGGAGAGCTTTGGGATGGACAGAGCATTAACACGGAGCCAGCATGTGTATATGTGGCATGGTGGGGGAAGTGGAGAGGTGTTGGTGGCTAGCTGACAGCAGGAGGTGTTTTTTTTTTTTTTGTGCAGTGGAGGTTTTTTGGACCTGAGGACCCGGGACCTCTCCAACCAGACGGGATGGGTCAGTGGCAACAAGAGTCGAAGTCCATCGGACTCACCGTGACCAGACGCGTTTAAAAAAACAGAAGTTTAGCAAGTATAGCGAAAGGAGAGGGAAAAAAGAAATCCTTTTTTTGTTCTTTTTCTTTGACAGTTTTCTAAAAGTTTCTTCTTCTTCCAGTTTTCATTTAAGAAAAAAAAATAGAATAATAAATCAATCACTTGGTCCAGTGGAGGGGTTAGTTGCAGTCATAGACAAAGTCATAATTACTGGGTTCTTTGGGGATTGGGGGCGGGGCCTCAGGGATCTGGATGTTCTCCAGGTCCAGGAGGCGAAGCTTCATCTCCATGTTCAGAAGAGTGTCCAAGTCCGAGCGGGTGAAGTCGCTGGTCATCTCTTTCCCCAACAGAGCGTTCAGCCCATCTGTCCACACGCAGTACTGGAAAAGAGCCGCACGCATAGCCACATCAGTTAGATCAGTACAGTCTGAGGATGAGTCCAGACAGAACTGATAACCTCTGAATACAGTAAACTCAGGTGAACCAGCAAATTCAACACACAAACTCACTGACCTCCTCCTCACTGATCGCCCATATCTACATCCCATCTACAAAACCCTCGCTGTCCATTTTAACAGGCCCAAATAACATGGAGGCTAGTAGTTCTACTATTACAGACTGTAGTCCATCTGTTTCTCTGAAGTCTAGCTCAACTTCTCACCGGTCCACCACAGAGCAGGTGTGATTTGGATCATTCCCAGCACTCTGAAGACACACTGTGGGGTGTTGGTGTGTGTTGTGCTGGTGTGAGCCTATCAGACACAGCGGTGCAGCTGGACACCTCAGTGTCAATGCTGGACTAAGAATAGTACACCCACCAAAACTATCCAGCCAATAGCAGCCTGTGGTCAGCGCTCGTGACCTCTGATGAAGGACTAGAGGATGACCTACACTGCACTGTGCAGCAGCAGATAAGCTATGGTCTCTGACTGTACATCTACAAGGTGGACCAGCAAGGTAGGAGTGTCTAGTAGGGTGGACAGTGAGTGGACACAGTGTCTAAACACCCCAGCAGCACTGCTGTGTCTGATCCACCCACAACAGCACCACACCACTACCACATCAGTGTCGCTGCAGTGCTGAGAATGATCCACCACTAACATAATACCTGCCCTGTGGTGGTCCTGTGAGCAGGGGAGCTGGGGGCAACACTGTATGCAGAGAAACAGTCACTGTCATAGATGATGCATCTATTGCTGCAGTCAGTAGGTGTATCTGATCTACACACCACCACCTATTCCATTCGTAATGTCTTAACTAATGACCTTTTAATGCAAAGATACATTTGTAGATATACATATTAAACATTAAGTATGCACAATCTGGTGAAACTGAATTTGTGATGTCTGTGATGCTTGTGTGGTTCTCTCACCTCATGTCTGTCAGGTGCGATGAAGTTTAAATACTCGTCGGACTCGTAGAGGATGGAGAAGGCCAACTCTAGCACTTCCTGAGAGGGAGAGAAAGAGGGAGAGGATCAGTCAGATGCTAATGGGGCTGCTGTGTTTTGCGTGCCTCCTACCGCGCGCCTTTCACACGTCTCCTCAGCACATATTACTACAGCAGATGGCTAATCCGTGGCGTGTGCGCGCACGCCGCATCTCCTGCTGGGCACCGGGGGACAGTGCTAGGACAATCGGCGCAGGGAGCGTTTCACCGCTTTACTGTAACAAGATGCTTCAGCACCGTGGCTCAGCTCCTGACAAAGTACAAGCAAAAGTTTTTAGGATAGCTATCGGGGGATCCGTTCAGCACCACAGGCAAACGTTTCTGGATGCAAAACTGTCAGCATGTTGGACAAATCAGCTTTCACAGAAGTGAAAAGTTTCTGCGTTGCAATTCTTTACAAGAGCCCTCCCCCCCCCGGGGCATGGAGATTTTATAAGGGCTTTATTGCAGAACAGTTTTTTTTTTTTTTTTTTTAAAGCACTTCATTTCTCCAGATGTACTCTCAATGCTTTGTGCCAATCTGCCTCTGCTTCCAGTGCCTTCATAAGCAGGGAATGGAATGACAGGGAACCATGAGTGTATTGTAGAGCTGTCAGTACTCGCATGCTAGACCATAACAAATTCTAAACAGCCACCAATGTCTACCAGGGGGACACTTCTCCTGTAGGCAGCGTCATTGTGTATATTAGCAATGATTAATGCAGAAATGCATTAATCTCAATACATTTAAAAGCTAGAATTTTTTTATAACAGTCTGCACTCAGTGTGAGGTTTGGTTTTACTAGAATGTGGCGCTTCTTGAAGATAAGCATGTGCAGGTAAACTGAGCAGGTAATGTTTGGTATGCTTGGCCACCAAAAGGATGGCTTGCTGAATGTCCACAATCGTGGCTGTTGGGTCAGTCGGGTAGTGATAAAGCTCATCCTTGTGGAACTTAACACGTCTCACAATGTCAAACCTATCCACTAAGTTTTATTCCTGTGAGTCGATTCCCTCTGGGAGCAGCTATCTGTGCAACAGTTCTGCTGATGATGAGCATATTTGACAAAAAATCTCATTTCTGCAATTTTTCCCCCGAGACTGCCAGTCAGCCAATACATGTCTGCAGTCCACATTTTCTCCACTTCTTTAGGTTAGAACTACAGTGGTGAGACTGAACTACAGCGGTGAGACTGAACTACAGCGGTGAGACTGAACTACGGTGGTGAGACTGAACTACGGCGGTGAGACTGAACTACGGTGGTGAGACTGAACTACGGTGGTGAGACTGAACTACAGCGGTGAGACTGAACTACGGCGGTGAGACTGAACTACAGCGGTGAGACTGAACTACAGCGGTGAGACTGAACTACAGCGGTGAGACTGAACTACAGCAGTGAGACTGAACTACAGCGGTGAGACTGAACTACAGCGGTGAGACTGAACTACGGTGGTGAGACTGAACTACAGTGGTGAGACTGAACTACAGTGGTGAGACTGAACTACGGTGGTGAGACTGAACTACAGTGGTGAGACTGAACTACAGTGGTGAGACTGAACTACGGCGGTGAGACTGAACTACGGCGGTGAGACTGAACTACGGTGGTGAGACTGAACTACGGTGGTGAGACTGAACTACGGCGGTGAGACTGAACCACGGCGGTGAGACTGAACTACAGCGGTGAGACTGAACCACGGCGGTGAGACTGAACTACAGTGGTGAGACTGAACTACAGCGGTGAGACTGAACTACAGCGGTGAGACTGAACTACGGCGGTGAGACTGAACTACGGCGGTGAGACTGAACTACGGCGGTGAGACTGAACCACGGCGGTGAGACTGAACTACGGCGGTGAGACTGAACCACGGCGGTGAGACTGAACTACAGTGGTGAGACTGAACTACGGTGGTGAGACTCTCATTGCTAACAGAGGTTAGAACTCAAAGACCCAAATCACTCAAATTCTTTCTGTAAGAAAACATCACCAAAACTTCCATAAACCCACTCAAACTACACCCAGGTCTTCATTATGCAGGTTGGGACACAGTGAATATTAGACCATGAAGTGCTGATCTCCAATCAGTATAAATGAATGAATGAATTATAAATACAGTTGTGTGCTCTAAACCAGTGCTTCTCAAGCCTGGTCCTGGAGGCTCATGTCCCTGCACTTTCCCCTGCCCCCTACATACCTGACCCATGGAATCAGCCCTTTAACAAGCCCTTACTGAGTTGAAGTGGGTGCTTTACCGCAAGCAAATGCTAAAATGTGCAGAGCAGTGGGCCTCCAGGACCAGTTTTGAGGAATACTGCCCTAAACCACATCAGCCTGTGCAAGCTGAATGAAGACCTAGACAGACGGGAATGAGACTGATTTGGGTGACTATTGAGTTCCAGGGTTTCTAGAGTCTATTGTTAAAGTAAGTTGAACTCAAATCACATCTTGGCTGATGGACAACATCTGGAAGAAGTTGAAAACTGGGAAAATCAGATGTTCTACTAAACTATTCCAATTTTTAATTGGAACCCTGCCAGTTAAAAAACTTTTGTGCCCTACACAGAATGATGTGACGTTAAAATGAACCGGTAGAACATATTGGCACTAGTTTGTGCAGGTTAATTCCAGAAT
>JAMWET010003654.1:1385000-1402500 GCA_024036415.1 Prochilodus magdalenae | reverse complement strand
CAGGTCTAAAGACAGTAGCACCTGCTAAAATACATTAGCACACACTAGACACTGGAAAACACTACAACAGACTAGACTAAAAATCTGAAGTACAAACAATACACTCAAGTATACCCTACAACACACTAGTGCACATCAGAACACACTAGCACACACTACAACATCAGTACACGCTACAATACAGCAAAACACGCTGGTGAAATAAAGAGCGTGTGACTTAAGTAGGCTACTATCTTCTAATCAAATTCCATTAAATGCATAAATGCACAAAGAGAGAAGAGGCAGCGAATACAAAGTGATGTGTGGGCGCACATGTCTGCTTGTGCCATGAAATTACTCAGACTAGAGTTACCCGCGAAAACAGAAACATTACTCATCTCAGTCCCAGAAATAGAAGAGAATCAAAAGACTTCAAGTGACAAGCAAAGTTTCACGTTCTTCTGAATGGCTGGGCTTCTCGTGAGATGACAACAAGCAGACGAACCGGGACTACGCCTCAGTATAGTTTGTTATTGTCCAGGTTTAATGTTTGATACACTGATACATGAAACAAGAATAACAAATTTAATTCAGCAGTAGAGAATAAAATACCGATCAGAACATGACGCGGCTGGAGCTGGACTAATGACAGGCTTGGGTTAGCATGTGTTACACCCTGCCCTGCTGAAAAGGTTAGACAGGGCTGTCCCTGGCTTGGGGTTATATGGAGATGACATCAATCTGAATTCTGTCCATCAGATGCATTATGTGCTTCCAACTGCTGGGCTCATCGTAAAGATGGCATTTGTGGAAAGAGCATGTTTAGACTTTGAGAATGTCAAGGGCTCTTGTGATATGTTGGGGACCAATTTGATACGAGCTTAATGACCCTACACTGATGCAGTGCAGTGACCCCTACTCGCATAGTAATAGGGCTATTTACAATTAACCCCTTCAAATGCTGGCTTAACATTTCAGCACAAGATTTGCAATTCGGTTACTACTATAAATCAGCAGATACAAAGGAAGCCAACCCTTTGGAATCACCAGGGTTTCTACAATGTGATCAGAGACACAGTTATAGACAAACTCTGTCAAACTAGACTAATAACACAAACAGAGTCTAGATTTGCACATTCTGAACCATTTCTTCCTGCACATGTTTCAGTTCATCAGTATTTTTTTAGGGTGCCTTGCTTGAACAGTCCTCCTCAGGTCACACCACAGCAGGGTCAAGGTCTCTTGGACTCTTGAGGTCATGGACTGCTGCCCTTACATTCATTTACCATCCAGGCCTTGAGACAGCAAAGTAGCCCCAAGCCATGATGCTCCCTCCACCATGCTTCATAGCTGGAAGGAGGTTTTGGTGTTAATGTGCATTTATGCCTACAAGTTGATTGTCTAAAACACATTCCCACAAGCACTGTAGAACACCCAGGTGGGCTTCGGCAAATTCGAGATTTGAGAGGTTATTTTTTGACAGCAGCTTCATTTGCTGTGACCTTCAGTGTTGCTTGGTGTTTTACCACATGAAGAAATGCTCTGACAGTTTGAGGGTCTTCTGTTGGTCTTTTGCTGTTAACCTTGGGTTCTTTCTCAGCTCTTTTGGGATTGGCCGCTGTGCTCTTAAAGTGATCTCAATGGGACACCCACTCCCTGGGAGAGTAGCAACAGCACTGAACTGTTTCCATTCATAAACTGTTTGTCTAAGCGTGAAATGATGTACGCTCAGGTCTTCAGCAATGCTGTTATAGCCTCTGTAACATCTTCTGAGGTCTTCTAAAAGTAAATGTCTTCACACCAACCATTCTTGGGAAGAACAGTTGTGTCAGATTTGGCCAAATGAGCTGTGAAACCCTATTAAATGAAACAGCTTTTGCCAATCAGCTCTTGGAGAAGTCATAGGGGTTCACTTACTTTTTCTAGCCTGCACTGTGGATGTTCAGGCATTGTTCTCAATAGAAGACAAGACAATTACAGCTGTTTGAGTTACTAGTTAAGTTAGATTGTGTTTGTCTCTAATTGTGACTTGTGATAATGATCAGATCACATGCTATTGGTAATCAATCCGCAATCCAGGCAATTCTAAAGGGCTCACTTCGTCGTTTTAGCTGAGAGATTAGGATCTACACCTTCAAGAGAATGTTATATAGCTGAGCTCAGAGCAAGAAATAATTAGCAACAAATTACACCATGATTTTCCATCTCTCTGGATAACTACTCCCAAGAGTTAATCAGCACCTGTGCCAGTCTGATAGAGCCAGATGCCATGCATAGTGGATGTGTGTTAAGAGTGGTTTCCAAAAAGAAAAGGCAGAGATAAAGAGCACCTGAATGAGAGAGTCAGAGAACGATAAGAAGGGCGTAGGAGAACCGGAACTGAAAGAAGATCAGTGGGAAAGAGAGACAGCGAGATGGAGAGAGCGAGAGAGCAGACGGAAAAGGTGCCTACCCTCAGTGATCTAATCCAGTAGTGTGAAAAGCGTCAAATTATCCAGCCTAACTGATAAAGCCTCCCTCTGAGCTCCAGCAGACAGCTCTGCTCTCGTGCAAGCCGGCGTGAAAGCCGATATTACTCTCAGCGTCTCCGCTCTGCGCAAGCTTCAGCACTCCCACCACTCGGCTGGCTCTCACTTAAAACACGAGCCAGCATCCTGTGCGCTCTCAGCCTCAGCACCGGCTATTTTTACACCCGCAAAGCCTCCCTGCCAAACTAACAATAGAAACCATGAAGCTATTCACGGAGGGATAGAGCTGTTATTGCGAGGGCGCTGTCCTCTCCGCCAATGCAAACACAGAGTCGTTTTAATAATCTGGGAGTTGCGAGATGGAAGCGTGTCTTTTGTAGCGGATCGGCGGACCTGCCGCCAGTCCCTGTGGTCAGTCTGATTTGCGCTGGTGAGCTGGACTGCTTTAGAAGCAGGAGAATTGGATTAAGCAATTCTTCCATTACTGCAATCGATTCCTGCACTTCAGGCCAACGGTTCCTGGTGGAAAAACGCTCCCGGATGAAATGACGCATGCACACAGAAAGTAAACGTGTGAAAGTATGTGTGCTTGGGTGTGAAAAAAGCCCTACCCTGTCTCCTGCGGCTGCTGATCTTCCTAAAGCAGGTGCCCTCACATAGACGGTTCAGACGCTGCTGCTTGATCAGCTCCATGATCTCCGGCTGGATCTTCTCCCTCAGCTCCCTATGCAACACACACAAACACACACACACACACAGACACAAATGTATATTATTCCTGTTGTAAGAAAGATCTCCCAAACCAACACTTAAGTAGAGACATATCTATGCGTATGGAGTCTTGGAGATGACTTGCTTGTTGTTCATATTCTGCATGCTCTGCTGATGACTGTGCACACTCTCCTGTATGCATAAAGCAGTCACTAAACTGAATTATGCATGGCTTTGAGGAGCATGAGCCTTGTAGGGTCGGGGTGTTGGAGCAAGCCAAGTGGAATGGGGTCAGAACTGTGCTGACGCTCCAATAACGCTCCCTCTTTCATCTGCACGGTCCTGCTAACATATCTCCCCAATTTACTGCTTCTCACTGCTTTCAAATCTGCAGCATAGAGCTTCATTAAACCGAGTATTGGTTGGAAGCGCCATCCAACTTGTCACCAGTATGTCAGAAGGATAACCTACAGACGAAAAGCAATAGGGGAAAAGGGAACCTAATGAGATTTGAGATGTGTGGTTTAATTAATAATGGACACTTGTTCAGTACTATGATTATATGAGGTGATACCTTTACTTTGTGATACCTCCTACATTCGGATGGCTGACTGATATATACAGGTGTTGGACAATGAAACTGAAACACCTGGTTTTAGACCACAATCATTTATTAGTATGGTGTAGGGCCTCCTTTTGCGGCCAATACAGCGTCATTTGGGCAGCCGTGGTTTTATGTTTTTTGGATACAATCCGGGTTAGCACCCGAACATCCCTTTCAGACAGCTGTTTGGATGTGGTTCGTCCTTCTTGGTGGTATGCTGACATTACCCTGGATACCGTGGCTCTTGATACATCACAAAGACTTGCTGTCTTGGTCACAGATGCGCCAGCAAGACGTGCACCAACAATTTGTCCTCTTTTGAACTCTGGTATGTCACCCATAATGTTGTGTGCATTGCAGTATTTTGAGCAGAACTGTGCTCTTACCTGCTAACTGAACCTTCACACTCTGCTCTTACTGGTGCAATGTGCAATTAATGAAGATTGGCCACCAGGCTGGTCCAATTTAGCCATGAGACCTCCCACACTAAAATGACAGGTGTTTCAGTTTCGTTGTCCAAACCCTGTAGGTTTCCAATTAATATGATACCTATAGGCCAGGGTTTAATTGGTTCTAGTGGAAATATCACAGATAACGTGGAATGTTTTGGGTACAAAACCAGAGAGACTTAACCTCAGAACGCTGCGGACGCCTGACTCACCTCCTACTGAGCAGCATGGCTGGTAACATACAAGAATAAAAGCATACAGAATGTGTCCCAGTCTAATTTTAGCATGAGCATAACATATTAAAACACTCTTCCAATGAAGAGATAACAAAACATAAAACAAAACAACAACAAAGAAAATTCTGGGTAATTTCTGTGAATTTCTGGCTATTTGAATTTAAGCTGTGTGATATATTGATCAGTAAAGCATTGCTTAACTATCCATTCATCTTCTAAGTCACTTATTCGTATGGGGTTGCTGGAGCCTCATTGGGCGGAAGGTAAACACACCTTGGACAGGCCACTAAACCGTCACAGAGTAGATATACAGACATGCGCGTTCACAGAGACGCACCTAGGGGCCATCTAGCATCTCCAGTTTACCCGGCTGCATGTCTGTGGGTTTTCTCTGTTTAATGGTTTTACCTGGCAGCCCTGATTGATCTTGTTTGGTTTATTGTGTTGTAGCTTTTACTTCCTTGTTTAACTGTGGTTATATTTGAACTTCTTTCCTACATCTTTAAATAGATCATTTTAATTATAAATGTATGTTTATTATTTCTACATGCTTCTTTTTGTACAATTCTCAGGTATACTGTAAACGAGGGTCATTCTCATTGTACCCCAAGTTTAAATAAAGGTTGATGGATTGATTGATTGATGGATTGGACTGTGGGAGGAAACCAGAGCACCCGGAGGAAGCCCATGCAGACACAGGGAGAACATACAAACTCCTCACAAAAGGGCACCGGATGCCAAATCCACTTGCTGTGAGGCAACAGCGCTACCCACTGTGCCACTGTTTCACTATCAGGGTTTAAAATGACAAATCTAAATTCAGCAATTTTGAGAAGCTGATAAATTGAGAGAACAGTGTTTATCATTTCAAATTTTTAGGATCTGTGGCAGCTTCCATTTCTCCCAGTGTTGTCTTCACACATCTTCCCGCTTTGGACTTGAAGAGAAGCTTTCAGTGTGTTACATCCGTCAAGATCTACTCAGTGTGAAAAGATCTGGTAATGACTAAACATTAAACTCTAATTAAGCCACGAAATACTGCCTCCGGTACTGTTTTCTCTCTGTGCCATCACTCCAGTGTGCCGCTCACTCACAGGGCAACTTACTGCTGAGCACGTAAGCGAAGTAGAAGTACTAGTGTTTCACCAGTACCCGTGTTTAAGACTGTAAGTAGAGGCAGAAAGTGCGTATACACGCCGAAACGAAAAAACAAACTTCACTTATCAAATCTTTCAGCTTTTTAATCTCTGTATCAACATCAGCATCAACTGTTTGATAAGGGTAGGTCTACTGCATACATAGCATGTCGATGACCTATAAAGCCATAAGTGGTAAAGTTCTGTTCAATTTTCGACAAAATCTTCCAGGAGATTGTAAAAGGCCATTGTAGCTATTTTTGATGAGTTTAAATGTTCCATGGAGATTTGCCAGCATGTTTTCTGGCACAGAAGGCTGCACAAATGGCATGCCAGGAGCTACAAAAATGATTTAATTGAGAGTCCTCTTAGCCTAATGAGATTTAGGCTGTCAATGCTGCCTTGCTCTCCATTGCCATTTGAGTGGAAATGCCATTTTAATGCATGCTCGCAGTCATCAGAGACACAGGTGCATCAGCCAGAGGCCAACAGTGTATTGTCCTCCACACAGAGGAACTGAATTGTTTCAGCTTTTGTATTCCTACAAATCCAGCTAAAACGACCTGCTGGCATATGAATAATTGTTTTTTTATTTAGCAAGGATGCAGATGGTATTGATTATAAACTAGACACTGGGAGGTACAGCTTATTAAACAGTATTCATAGATTTTTTTAAAAAATATATATATTAAAATGATGCAAATACATATTTGCATTGCAGTAAGTTTAGGAACCGGCCTAGATATCTAATCACCACTTTTTAAATATGTGGCATAATATGTGGTTTCTCAGTTATGGTAGAATTATCTCCATTCACAATTTTGGACACTTTGGGGAAGCAGTTCCTTCCAAATCTTTTGAAATCTATGAAGTTAAAGAACACTAGCATTGTATTCAATCAATTTCGTACATCTACAGTGGCCAAAAAGCATGTGGACGTTTTGTGCCACTTAAAAAAGTGTTTTTTAAAGGTGGCTGATGTGTTTGAGCAGTTTCTTTGCAGACGTCTGCAGGTCTACAACCAATAGTGCACATAGTGTTGTGGATATGATGTCAGGGCATTGTGTGCATTTTAATAAAAAGTCCATGTGGGAGTATTCATGTGACAGGCATGCATGCGTGCATCTCACTCACAAAATGGGCCGAGACTGGAAGTCCTCCTGGTTCATTCTCTCAGACTGCCGGATCTTGAGGATCTCTGTGTAGCTCAGGTTCTGCAGGCGGCTCTTAAACTGGTCCAGAGAGTTAGGCTTGGCTGTCAGAGCTCGCGTGATCTGTTCCCTCACCACCTGCATCACCTACAGAGCACATATACACAAAGAAAGAGTTTTCATGCAGACGGCAATCGGACAAAGACGTCTCATAATTCCCTAAAATATTTCAGTCTCAAACGTCACAGTGTATTTATGATGATTCTAATAAGTACAAATTCAAGGTCTAAATGCAGACACTCTTGTTCTTGCCAAAGCGTCAGTAATTTTGCATCAACCAAACATTACAGTAATATTCAATTTTACCATACGCTGCACACACACGCACACACAGGCACAGGCACACGCACATGCACAGGCACACGCACAGGCACACGCACAGGCACACGCACAGGCACACGCACAGGCATATACGATCACGCGCACACGCACAGGCACACAGGCACACACACAAACATACACACGATCACACGCACACACACGATCACGCACACACACACGATCACACGCACACACAAGCACACGCACACACGAGCACACGCACACACATGCACACACATACACGATCACGCGCGCACACGCACGTGCACACACACACACGATCACACACACGATCACACACACACGATCACAAGCACACACACAGGCACACACGATCACACGCACACACAGGCACACACACGCACACGATCACACACACATGCACACGCACACACACACGCATACGCATACACGATCACGCACGCACGCGCACACACACGCACACACGATCACGCACGCACCACACACGCACAGGCACACGCACGCGATCACACACACAAACGCGTACACGCACACACACATGCACACGATCACACGCACGATCACACGCACGATCACACGCACGATCACACGCACGATCACACGCACACACACGATCACACACACATACACACGCACACACATGCACACACACACGATCACACACGCATGCACGCACGCGCACACGCACAGGCACACGCACGCGATCACACACACACAAACACGTACACGCACACACACATGCACACGATCACACGCACACGCACACACACACACGATCACGCACGCACGCGCACACATGCACACGATCACACGCACACACACACAATCACACGCAAGCACACAGGCACACACGCACGCAAAAGCATGCACACGCACACACGCACACAATTTAAAGTTGGGGTGACATGGGCGCTTCCTTTTAAACTGGACATAGATGGAGACATTTCATGAGATTGTTATTATTAATATGATTAAAAGTTGCAAGGATAAAAGCTCAAACATCACAAATCAGAGTAAAAGACTGTTTCCCTGTTTCATAATGTGCCCAAAATCTGTCCAAAGCTGTGCTGTGCTGGGCTATGGTCAAACACAGCCTTTTGAGCTCAGCTCCTGATCAGCTACAGAGTGGTCCCACTCTGGAGATGAGCCAATGTACACAGAGCTCTCTCCACACAGCCAGCAGCTTAGCCACCATCCCCCTCACACCCCAGCAGAGAGCGTGCTCACAGCTCCTCTGCACACAAGCCTGCAGCCTCCTTACCTCCACCTCACTCAGCAGCCAAGGAACACACCCTGGCTGCCCTTCAGACCCTGCAAAGACTTCAACAGTGTATGGGTCCGAGCTTGAACCTGCTCCTGCACCTCGAGCTACGGACTGAAGGGTATGATTATCTGACGAGTGAGGAGCTGGATAAAAATCTGTGTTAGAATCAAGGCCAGACGCCGTTCCCACACAGCATCTCTGCTAACCAGGAGTACGAGCGGCGCAGGGATTAAACAGGTTTTAATTAGTGAGGAGAAGAGGTGAGGGTTCCTCCCAAATCACAACCTTAATCTGCCTCCGTGCTCTGAAAGGGAAGGAGTAATTGCTTAAGGGGTGAACCTAGATGGTGTGCTGTAATGGCCTTGGAAATATTTCAAAGGAGATTCTGACCGTGGCAGTCAGTGACTCAGTTGGAGCTGAGCTTTTGGAGTCATGGAATCGACTTTCCAAGCATATTTGCATATTCACTGATTTGTATGTAAATAATGTCTGGGTGCCCTCAGAAATGATTGGCTTCCTCAGTAAAGACGAGCCAAAAACTCAACCCTTGTCCTGAAGGCACCCTGCCCTGCATATTTTCATATCTGCCCAGACACCTGAATCAACCTTTTAGCTCATTAGCACGCCCTTACAGAGTAGGACGGGGTGTGTTAATGCAGGGTGTCCACTACAACATGCGGGGCAGGGTGCCTCCAGGACCAGGGTTGAGAAACCATGAGGTAGAGGTTGAAGTATCTGGCTGAGCCCTGGCTACAAAAGGTTTGATACTTTGTTTGGAAGGAATGTTTAACGAACACGTTTTATTTAATGGTCTAATGGTCATTACAGCTCCACATGATATTTTGACCAGGCTATTTTCAGCACTTTGGGTGATTGTGGGGTGGGGGGCAAGTTCCTGCCAGTTTCAGACAGGGGTCATCTGATGATGATGTGGATCCAGTCAGGTTTAAAATAAAATTCAGTTTACACTCAAACCTGACTAACTGACGATGAGGTTGGGTCTCAGGTAGAACATTTTCTGGCTCTCTTCAAAATCCCAATCCCAAAATGCTAATTCAAGAATTAGAGCAATCACATGAGAAACTTTTCACTGAAGTTAAATTATAGAGACAGAAAAACGTATTATGAATATAATAAACCTAATATTTCTATTTATTCTTTGCTCTTTTAAGTTTCTATAGGTGCATATCAATTTTTCAGATCCATATCCATAGATTATTCACTAATCCCTGCTTCTCTGGGGAATGAAAATGAGCCAACATGCAGGCCTCTTACTCATCCGTCAAACATGGGGAAGATTTGGGAATACACAGATGAAATGAGACAAAATATGGCAAATGCTATATAAATCATCTTCACACCTTGAAATGACCATTAGGGCAACAATTGAAGGTTGACTGCATCCTGAGCTCACCAAGTCTCTAAAAGACACCAGCCCCTCCGTGCCTGTAGACCATTTGGAAGGACTGCCAGGAGAAGGCTTCTGCTGTTGTCTAACACCTGGGAGAACGTGTAACAGTTTAGGAGGAGGGCTTTGCCAGAAGCTCCTCATCCTTCCTATCGAAAGTCCTTAAAAGTCCCATTTTCTACTTTTCTTTCTTTCTTTTTTCCTTTTCATACGTTTTCTGTGATGGTGTTCCCCACACCACCATCTTCCCCTGTCCTGATTTTCCACCAGTCCCATCTTTTAGTCCTATTACTGTCATTAGTGGGGAGAAGGGTGCCTGGCCTTACAGTAGAAGCTGCCCGGAGTTCTCTCGCCTCCTACAGTGCCTCATACAGTTGCTTCCCAAATGCTGACTGTGTGGTCACTGAAACTCTAGAGCCAGGTTTTACCGTTAGAGACAACAATGAAACACCTACAACATGGGTTTACTATAGGAGGAGTCATGCAAAAAGAAGCTAAGCTCTGCTCATGGAAACATGGTGGTGGATCATGTTGCAGGGCTGTTTTAGTTTTTAAAGGCTCTGGGAATCTTACAGGAAGATATACACTGGCTACTTTCTACCAGCAGACCTTTAAATCCTCCAGAAGAAAGGACTTAAGGACTTCCGAAAGAAGACTTTAGATTTTTTTCTATGGATATCACTTGTTTTCTGGGCTACGATCAAACTGATAAACTGCAAAAACCCTTTTCACAGTCTGGTCTTCATCAACGAAGCCAAAGCCTCCTAAGGGAGCCAAATTCATTTCTACCCTCCTTGATATTTTGTTTTCTGATTCCGGCTTAAATGGGCTTTTCTCAAGGCATCACCAGATTGTCTGAAAAAAGCAACAGTGGTCACAATGCTAGGCAGCCTCTTTAGGAACCAGAGTGTAATTTCCTGGGGAGGTGAAGGATGGCAGAATCACTGCTGAGAGGGTGGGTGGCGGTATTTGTGAATAAAGAGGAAAATCTGCCTTTTTTTAGAAATGCTGAGACGAGCCAGACTCACTGCCTTTGCCTCCCAGAGACACTGAAGTCTTCAACCAGCCGCCACCTTCCTTCTCTTCTCTACTCTCCCCAGCATCGATATGCACGGAGCGCACTCGCCCACGGTGTGTCAGCTCCCAGACAATGCAGAGCGACATACAGGGAGGAGGAGAAGAGGCATGTTCGTTTGTGTGCACGAATTGAGTGGTCTCTGGAGACAAGGGCTCTTCCTCTTTTCTTCCTGAGATCATAATTTCACGGTTATAACCATATATCTGGCCCATTTTTGCTCCGCAATGCCAGTTAAACACCCCTCCCCGCATCCCGCTGCCTTTTCCAAACTTAATACGCAAAGCATTAATCCCAGCATTACGGTGTTTCTGAAGCCGCTTTGCAAAATTATGAGATATTTACAGACTTATGATCCCACAAGCTTATTCAAACAACATGAACTCAGAACGAGGAACCACAGTGTGCTGCTACAGAGCAAATCAGTTTTAGCATCCTGCCGATAGCTAGTGTTGATAGACAAACACAAAAGGGTGAAGGGTTCACAGGGAGGATGCCATGCTGTCTCAGATTCCCATTTCTCTTTGCTTTTGTAGGTTCAAAATATGTTTTTATATTGTGATGATCTGGGTGGAATGGATACACTAATTAGAATTACCCAGTCCACTAAACAAGTGTGTATAACAGCTATATACACTAAACAGCTGTATATACCAAACAGCTGTATATACCAAACAGCTGTATATACCAAACAGCTGTATATACTAAACAGCTATATACACTAAACAGCTGTATATACTGACCAGCTATATACACTAAACAGCTGTATACACTAAACAGCTATATACACTAAACAGCTATATTCACTAAACAGCTGTATATACTAAACAGCTATATTCACTAAACAGCTGTATACACTAAACAGCTGTATACACTAAACAGCTGTATACACTAAACAGCTGTATACACTAAACAGCTATATATACTAAACAGCTGCATACACACTAAACAGCTGCATACACACTAAACAGCTGCATACACACTAAACAGCTGCATACACACTAAACAGCTGCATACACACTAAACAGCTGCATACACTAAACAGTTATATACACTAAACAGCTACATACACCTAATAGATATGTGTACTAAACAGCTATATACACTAAACAGCTGCATACACTAAACAGTTATATACACTAAACAGCTGTATATACTAAACAGCTATATGTACTAAACAGCTATATACACCTAATAGCTATATGTACTAAACAGCTATATACACCTAATAGCTATATGTACTAAACAGCTATATACACTAAACAGCTATATACAATAACACCTATATGCAGTTTTTATTTAAAAAAGAGAACATAGTCGTATTAAATTAGATCTGGTTCAGTGCAGCATGTGAAACACCACATTTTTTTTTCTGTGAACTTTTGTAAGAATTATATTTTTGCCATATCGCCTAACCCTAGTTTTGAGGCATGCTAAGATGCTAATGAAGTCAAATGTAGGAAGCATTTACTATATGCCTACCACAATATTCCAACAGCCTGGAATCACCCCGAACCAAAGTTCAAACAAAGGCAAGCCACTATACTGCACAATGATCAGATCAGTCCCAATCAATAGAGAATCATTTCCTAACTTATTTGAGATTGATTTGAGCCAATCACTATTTTTCCATAATCCAGTTCAGGGCAATGCTCTCCACAAGTACCACCAGCAATCATCAGTTTAGTCTCCACTTTGCAACCTTAGTAAACCAGTCAGTCTTCCAGTCTAGACAGCCAATCAGAATGCTAGTTTGTCCGCAATCAGGGTGTGCAAGATTTATCGCTCCTGTCTCTAATTTTAATTACAACCTTGCCTGGTTATCCATCATAAATGCACACAGAGTCCTCTCTGCTGCACATACTGCCTCATAATTAAGCCTCGGATTCATTTTTGACCTGTGATTACGAAAAGGCCTACATTTAGACCAGCACAACCTATTACTGGCAGAACAGAAATGACTTTGGGTGACTTTATCTGCGGCCAAACAGGAGCCTGTACCATTAACAGGCTGGAAACTCACCGGAATGTGTCCCTGCAATGCTGATCTGCTTGCACATAAGGAAGAGCACACAAAGGCTATGAATTAGAGACAATGACACATGTGTTGCGTGTTGCAATGCACATCAACTGCCAATCTCTCATATCACAGCTGCTCCATTTACTTGCTTTCCACCTGCCCATCACATCGAACTCAGTTTGCGAGGCATTCAAGTTGGCACAAAAGTTCAGAGACTGCACATCTAGAAACACACAAACGCAATCAATTCATCGACAGCCAGAAAATCCATTTGCCAAGCAAGCTGGGTCTGCAGTCATAAACGCGTCCTGCTTTTTCATGCTTCCACTCCTTTCTGGACCCAAAATGTATTTTGTTTGTTGGAGTCTGAAAAGGCTGGAGGGTTGGTGGGTAGAAAACGGTGAGCCCATTTTTCTGTTGACACATTAATTACATTATTTTCCATCCAAATGTCCACAGCACTTAATAAAACATCACATTAAAGCAAGACGCATTACTGTCAGGATCAAATCGACAATTATTATGCAAAAACTGGAACATTATTAAACCCTAACTTCTCCCGGTGACCATGCAACGCGCACTGGGCCCCAAATGAATTAGTACACCCAGGAAGTCACTGCGTCAGACAGACATCCCATTCCAATGCATTTGGATGTGAAACAAGAAAAGCATGCTGTATGTTCATGTGTCTAAACAGATGGGTTGGCTAGCTAGCCATGTGTGCTGTGTATTGGCGGGCTATGGGCAGGCTATGAGCAGTGAGGGAAGCAGGTGAAGCAGAAAGCAGAACTCATCTCATGTGAAATCAGAGGCACGCAGGCGAGAAAGCCCAGTGGGCTGCACTGTATGGCCCTCCACAGACCTTCTACGTCGACCGGCACACGCTGACCGTCTCTGGCTTCACTAGCACCAATGTAAACATGACTGGATAGATTCTAAGGCTACCCAGCTTGTCATACTAAAATCTCCATCTGTAAACACATTTTTAATGCAATCTTAGTCAAGCATTTGCACAAACATGTATAAAGTCAAGCAGCTGTGCAAGTAAAGTCAACACATTATTTTTTTTCACATAAACGACTGTATTATATCTTTAGGCGTCAAAATATTAGGGTACAGGGGAGTCCAAGGGAGGCACTCCTTCACAGTAAAGCTTCATGAATGTGGTCACGGTCAACTTTACAGGGGAAGGCAAAAAGCAAAAATTCAACTTTAATGGTAAAAAATAATACTAATTCCAAGCAGTTTTGGGCCATTTCTGTTTGTTCATTTATCATGTCATTTTCACACAAGGCAAATAGAAGCTTCTGGGTTCAAATGATGCATATAAGTCAAGGCCAAAACTGATATACATGGTTTTCTTTGGACTGTGAAGATATGTTTTCTAAATGAAACCTGAATAATGCTGCAACAACCAGTGCATAAATCCAAGTTCCCTTATTCTCACAGTGTCCACAGACATTGTACCATCTGTAATTAAGCTGACTGTAATAGCCCGTCTACAGAAAGAAACAGATGGAAACAATCTGGGAAAACAGTGAGCGAATCTCAGAAAGACCTAAATCATGAAGAGGAAGAATCAAATACGTCCGACCAGCATCATTTCAATGTTGTAAACGTTCCAGTTTGATTATATGGAACTCAGATTTAACGATGCTGACAGTCAACAGCACATACTATATGAACCTGAACCGTGATCTCAATTATGGTTACGGTAAACCGTGAGCTAGGTCAAGAAACCAAGAGCCCTGCAGCCTAATCAGGTCCAGTGTTGACTAGCGGGATACTGTATGGAACTGCAGCCTACAGGGTTGTGGCCAGCACTGAGCTGTAAAAGTGGAATGGACTGGACTGACTGAGTAGCAGGCTGCCTAGCACTGAGGCATTGGCAGGGATGGCTCATCCTCTTTTCATCACGGCTGAGCGGTCCTTAGCCTACTGTGGAGTGATGGCATCTGTCAGCTTTGTGGAAGTATTCTCTCTCTATTTTTCCCCCCTTTATCTCTCTCACTCTACACGTTTTTTTTGAGAAGAACTATTTTTTTTTAGATGTGCCATGGATCAATCTTAGGGCCTTCTTTTGTTAACGGATCTCGGAGCCATGGAAGCCACTAAGTAGAGCAAGAGAGGCAGAGTAAACTTTAATAGCACATTTATTTTGGCTTTAGCTTTCTAGAATTTCATAACAATGGGCATCATTCACCAACTGCTCTTAAGGAGAAACGTCCTCTTGGAATCCACTTAAGCAGTCCTCTGGATGATGCCTACATGCACCAATATCTTCTTATTTGGGATTTGGGACACTCATGAGCATGAGCGAAGAATTCCGTGATTTAGGAACACGCCATGAATCCCAACTTTGAGTCCCTACCTTTCCCAGTAACACAAACTTGGATAAGGGTAAAAAACTTAAATGCCCAATGACTTAAATGGCAAATGTTAAAGAGGAGGTGTCCAGCCTGCGGAGTGCAGCCATGTCTACACGCATGCAAGCCCCTGAACTCTACAGAAACGCTTTGCAACACTGCCTCAGTGCCTCCCATAGATGGTCCACACTCTTGTTTCAACCCAACGTGCAACACAAAGCAAAGAAGGCCAGTTGTGGATTGCTCAGGGGGGTGGTTCCCTGAGGACCAGCCTGGGAACTACTGCTCTAGAGGACTTCAGCAGAACATTCATCATTGCCTAGTTAAACGCAATTGGTCTAAAATCTATCAGACCTGGAGTAAAACTCTCCTCTCTCTTCAGGTAGCACAGATCGATTCCATAGTGATTTTAGTAAGCAGGGCTATGAATGGCTCTGTGGGTCTCAGGAAACATAAACAGAGGCAGAAGATTAATCTCACACGAAGGGAGAAACAGAAGGGCGAGGCAGACGCTTTTGCCATCCTCCCTCTCGTACGGATTTTACAGGGAGCCATGGTCGGAAATTCCATTGAGCCTAAAAGCGCACCATTCTGAACGTCTCGGTAATCCAAAGCTCTCTAGCATTGTGTTTCATAGTCAAACGTGGATCCAGGCATTGAGTCACCAACACGAGACACCTGAGGGCCTCAGCCTGGCGCTCAGAAATGCATTTCCACCGCTGGGCTGAGTGATTCAACACTCCAGACATGCCTTTCTGAATAAATATAAAAGCTTTATACCTCTGGCCAGTACTCTTTCGGCGGATAGCGGCCCTGTTGTGACCTTGTCCGCTAATGTTAGCGTGAGGCCGAAAAGACAAAGTGAAAAAGAGCAATAACAAGACTGATACAAAGAGCTTTGAGAAGTTGATGATGGGATTTCTTCACAAATCTAATTACAGAGCAAAAGAAAGAGAGGTGGCTGTGTTATAAATAGCCTGAAGAACGACAAAAAGGGTAGGAATAAAAGAGAGAAACCCAGAAAATAAACAAAAGGAAAAATAAGGAAAGTAAACAAGTCAAGGACTCCCAGTCTTCACTGAGGGCTAAAGCGCCGGCTTTAGTCATCACACGTTCATGCAAATGACTCTCTCTGATGCCAGGGTACCTTCACCAGTGGTGGTCAGATGCTAAGCTGACCCAGTGATCCAGACATCACTAAGCATGTTCCAACCCCCTCATGTACACCAGCAGCACAGCCTGCAGGCTGTTTTGTTTATCCTCTTTGACAATCCGCGGAAGCTGATCCGTGCTTGAATATCGAATCAGGCAGGATCCTCGGCTCACCAAAACAACAAGCAAATACAAAGAAGATTAACCCTAATTCAACCCCCCTTTTTTCCAAGGCGGGAGGGGAGGTAAAGCACAAAACCAGAGCATGCTGAAGAATACATCCTCTGACAGCCTGAAAGTGCACACGTGCCACGCATATACAATACACTGAGTTACTGCGCTCCCGTTCACCTCACAACAACACAGATTACACACCGCAGCCACAGAGCAATGATCACCAGAGCGATTGAGAAAACCATCCCGGTTACGGAAGAGTAACGAGCCCATTGATAACATTTGATGCCGGGTGAGGGCGAGCCTATAGGTCAGCGTGAGTGCTTGCTCTAGATTGCTGGGTATTTAATCGCAAGCTGAAATCTGCCTCTAACCTGATTACTACTGGCAGCCTCGCACAAAGCCTGCATGCAACCTGTGCCTGAGCCACAGCCTCGGCTAGCCCCATCTGTCCGTGGTCAGGCGACGGCGCAAACAAGCTCTCGGCCACCAGCACAGGCTCTCCCCTTTCCCACAATCACTCCATCCTCTTCTCTTTCAAGCCCCTGAAATTCATAGTAGTTACTTAGTTGTTCAGTGGCAGTCACTGGATACTAAACCTCAAGTTAATCTCAACGCCGGCCCATTCTCTATTTGGTGAGTATAGTTTGTAACGAAGCTTTTAAGGTTAGGTTAATGTTTGAAAGCCTTTAGGGCAAATAAATAGACGTCATATAGTAGTAATATCCATATCCAATTTCATCAGGGCTGCTAGCTCTGATCTGCCACTTCCAATCGCCGTGTCAGTGTTGTACTCACATGTCACCGTCACCTCCATGTTTGGGAGCCGGGCACCAGGCTGGTGGAGCCCACGGTGGCAGAGTGGACAAACAACCAGGCAGCGAGGCAAATGGTCAGGGAAAGAGCAGAGCGTCGCAGAGACCAAAGGGTCTGCCGGTGGTCAG
>JAMWET010003654.1:1350000-1380000 GCA_024036415.1 Prochilodus magdalenae | reverse complement strand
GAAACAGTCTACGGCTGCATTTTTGATGATCATGGTTGGTCAACAAGGGCCTCGTAATCCAAACAGCAGCCAGTTCTCCTCCAGCTCCACACAGCTGCAGCTTTAAACTTTTAACTCACGTCAGCGCTGCCTGATTGTTCACTGAGCTTGTCGTAACTCATGTCTCTCATTAGAGTCAAATTCATATTTAACCAACCTCACACTGAGAGCAAACTTTAAACAAATCAGCCACCAGGCTGCTTCCCCTCAAACGCTAGCTGAACACAGAGGCAGTCAGTTCCCTTTCCAGGTTGCCATACCTGCCTGTCTGTTCTTATTGTGGCAATGGGGGAACATGAGCAGACAGACAGAATCAGGACTTCCTCTGATCACTAGATTAAAACAGTGCTCCTCTCCTCCATATACCGTGAGCTTAGTTTTAATGAGGCTGGAATGCAGATGAGGAACAAAGGCGACAGGAATTCTCAGATGTGCTTTTTCATGTAAGATACGAGCGCTGATGGATTTGATTAGCGCACAGGCGAATGTCTGTTTTTATGTCCACGCGTCTTCATTAAGCTCCCATATTAAAGCCTCGCAGAAGCTGGATATTTTATCCAGCGCCGCAGTTACAAGTTTGTGTTGTGATTATCATAATTACACAAACAACATCCTGGCATGCTCGTGCCTTTCCACACAAAGGTCAGTCTCCGCCAAGTGGCCCGGACCAGCCTCATTTAAATCGATGGCTAATTAGTTACTGTGACACTGGTAGATTCAAACCCTGCAAACATGAGAAAGAGCAAGAAAGAGTGTGAAACTGAAAGAGAAAGGGGAGTACTATATATATATATATATATATATATATATATTAAAAGGTATAAATATGTTTATAATAGGGGGGAGAGAGGGAGAGAGAGAGAGAGAGAGAGAGAGAGAGAGAGTGAGTGTGAGGGAGTGAGTGAGTGAGAGAGTAAGTGAGTGAGAGAGAGAGAGTAAGAATGAGAATGATAAAGAGAGAAAATGAGAGAGAAAGACAGAGAGAAAGAGAGAGAATGTGAGAGAGAGTGTGAGTGAGTGAGTGAGTGAGTGAGAGAGAGAGTAAGAATGAGAATAAAAAAAGAGAGAAAATGAGAGAGAAAGAGAGAGAATAGGAGAGAGAATGAGACAGAGAGAGAGAGAGAGAGAGAGAGAGAGAGAGAGAGTGAGTGAGGGAGTGAGTGAGTGAGGGAGTGAGAGAGAGAGAGAGAATAAGAATCAGAATGATAGAGAGAGAATGATAAAGAGAGAAAATGAGAGAGAAAGACAGAGAGAAAGAGAGAGAGAATGGGAGAGAGAGAGAGAGAGAGAGTGATGGAGTGAGAGAGAGAGTGAGAGAGAGAGAGAGAATAAGAATGAGAATGATAGAGAGAGAATGATAAAGAGAGAAAATTAGAGAGAGAAAGACAGGGAGAAAGAGAGAGAATGGGAGAGAGAGAATAGGAGAGAGAATGAGACAGAGAGAGAGAGAGAGAGAGAGAGAGAGAGAGAGAGTGAGTGAGGGAGTGAGTGAGTGAGGGAGTGAGAGAGAGAGAGAGAGAGAGAATAAGAATCAGAATGATAGAGAGAGAATGATAAAGAGAGAAAATGAGAGAGAAAGACAGAGAGAAAGAGAGAGAGAATGGGAGAGAGAGAGAGAGAGAGAGTGATGGAGTGAGAGAGAGAGTGAGAGAGAGAGAGAGAATAAGAATGAGAATGATAGAGAGAGAATGATAAAGAGAGAAAATTAGAGAGAGAAAGACAGGGAGAAAGAGAGAGAATGGGAGAGAGAGAATAGGAGAGAGAATGAGAAAGAGAGAGAGAGAGAGAGCGAGGGAGTGAGAGAGTGAGAGAGTGAGTGAGGGAGTGAGTGAGTGAGTGAGGGAGTGAGTGAGGGAGTGAGTGAGGGAGTGAGTGAGGGAGAGAGAATAAGAATAAGAATAAGAATGATAGAGAGAGAATGATAAAGAGAGAAAATGAGAGAGAAAGACAGAGAGAAAGAGAGAGAGAATGGGAGAGAGAGAGAGAGAGAGAGAGAGAGAGAGAGAGAGAGAGAGTGAGTGAGGGAGTGAGTGAGGGAGTGAGAGAGAGAGAGAATAAGAATGAGAATGATAGAGAGAGAATGATAAAGAGAGAAAATGAGAGAGAAAGACAGGGAGAAAGAGAGAGAATGGGAGAGAGAGAATGAGAGAGAGAAAAAATGAGAGAGCGAATGAGAGGGAAAGAGAGAGAATATCACTGCAGGACAGGTGAGGTATAGACAGAGGTGCCCAAAATGAGATCCAATCACAAACCAGTATTTCACTCAGTCTGAGGAAGTTTCAGGACCCTGGGGGATGAAACTAGTGATTATACTAGAAGAGGGTCCATCAGCGTAAAGCCGTCTTTACCTTGTTGAAGTCTTCAGATGTGGCTCTCATCTCCTTCCAGGTTTTGTTGAGCAGCTGGATGCAGATGCAGAAGAACTCCTCAAAATATCGGTCATGGGTGAAGAACATGGGGTGGAAGTCATGGCAGTTCTCGCTGGCTGTGGAGACAGAGACAGTTTTACAGTCTACCACCAGGACAACATATTACACTGTGGAGTAGCTACCATGAACAACCCAGCCACAGCTGTAACCAATAACTTCACATTACATGTGCATGGAAATACAATTACACAGGTGCTCCAGCTGCTCGGTCAGCTAACAGGCACGACGGCTAGCACTTCTACACTCTAAACAGGTTTCAAATGCAGCTTCCATAAAGCTCGTGTGTGTCCGCTTTTAGCTCCCCAACATCTCACGTGGGCTCCTCATGCATCCTCACACAAGGCCCAGCTAGGAATAGATGGAGGTTCCTCACGACATCTCCCACTGAAACACATCAGACATTCATCCTCTACCCGCAGGACTGTGCTCTCGGCTCTGGAGACACCTACACGCTCAGTAAGGATGTAAATGCCTGGCTATAAATGGCATTCTGATGGGCAGGTTTTCTCTCAATGCACCCTGTGCCAGCCTGTACTGATTGCTCTTTATTCAGAAATTCATGATAGGTGTTCATCTCGCGGAAGAGGATCTTCTGCGATCGAGTCAGAACAAGAGGGAATCAGAATGACTAATCGCGACATCCTGCAAAATTAACATGTTCTAGCAAAAGGCAACAGCTCTGACAATTTGACAAACAGCACAACCATTCAAAGTCTATGGTGAAGCAATTCAGCCACCTTTATGGGAAGGCTAGGAGACGTTCTCCACCTGACCTGCTACCTAATAAATGTTCATTAAACCTTTCCCTTGGGGAAAAGAGCTTGAGCTGGATTAGGGAGCGCATCCCGCATCTCTGGTGGGAAATGTGCATCTTCTCCTCAAATCGAATCAGAGCAGGGCAAAATAAAGTTCTGGGCTCAAGCTCGGCCCAACTCCGAAAGGCTAGAGACACCATTATTGTGTTCATAAGCGGCAGCGCTGAAGGTGAAAATGAAATGGCGGCCACAGTCAGCCGGAGCCCCTGCAGAGAGTGTGCCGGCGTGTCAATAACACACTGCCTTAATATAAAACCAAGCGCGCTGCACTTCTGCCACAGCACAATGGAGCTCTGAATCGCAGGTCCTGTTTGGAGAGCACATTTAGTGGACCTGGAGGCTTCGCAACAGGCCCAGGCCCCTGCGGAGGCCAGGTAATTGAATTGGCTCTGCAGAAATTGAAACTTCACAGCATAATGAATGATGCCTGCAAGGGCAACAGCGGGCTCTCGTTGGGAGCCGTGTGTCGGCCGGTCCAGCCATAGTGCCATCGGTCTGGTGGCCAGAAAAAAGAAAAAAAGGAGCAAACAAGCTCTTTCAGATGTCTACAGCCAGAAAGGGTTAGACTGATTCAATCTAGAAGTCCCCATCTTCTAGAATTAGACCAGGTCAAGGACAACTAGGGTTTAGGTGGTTGGGGGTAGAGAGGCAGCACCCATGGCTCATTTCCACTGAGGAACGAGATTCATGAATTACAGGTACAGTGCAAACCTGAGATCTCAGCTCTCTGTATTTAATTATCAGTCACCTGCTTGAAAGTTGTATCATTTGTGAAAGAACTGATGTAGATGATGGGATAAGCGTATGGCATATGACATCACACTCCTTAAATGTGTTTTCACATGTACATGATATGCATCACAATTTTCTGAGTACAAAATATGAAATGAAATGATACTGAGTAGCCCAAAACCTTTAGGTAATGAACTATTATAGAGTTGTTACAGTCAACACAAGCATTTCTAAGCTCCTGCTGGTGTGGGTTCATAACTGTTTCTGCTGTTTAAAGATTAAGATTAAGATTTTAATCCCTTATTAATGCCACAGTAGGGAAATTTAGTCTCCGCATTTAACCCATCCGTGAAGTGAAACACCCACAAACACACTCACTAGTGAACACACACACTAGGGGGCAGTGAGAACACTTACCCGGAGCGGTGGGCAGCCCTATCCACGGCACCCGGGGAGCAGTTGGGGGTAAGGTGCCTTGCTCAAGGGCACCTCAGTCGTTACTGTCAGTTTAGGGAATCGAACCGGCAACCCTCCGGTCACAAGGCTGGTTCCCTAACCTCCAGCCCACGACTGCCTCCATAGAAAAGACACACAGAAAAATGACTCGGTTGCTACTAGTTCCTATTTGTGGTGGAACTTCCAAGACCACAAAATATACAGAAGTGAATTCCAAATCCACGTTTCGAAACACGTGATGAAAAACACAAAAGGAAGTTACAGTGAAGCCATTATGGAACTCCCATTTAGATGCCTGCAGAAAGTCAAAGTATTATATATACATAACGTGTTCATGTCAACCACTGGGACGTCTAAGCTGCAGGGAAAAGCAAAGAGGTCTCCACAGATGATCTGAAACAAGCAGCTAATAACAAATATTGTTGAAGTAACCAACCTTGAAATATGGAGTGGGTCTCTAGTTGTTGTTTTTGGCCTTGGCCACAAAGATTTCCCAAGATTCCCTGAACCTACTGATGATATTAGGCTTCATGAAGGATTAATAGGAAGGCAACCTTAGTGGCTACACCTTTAACAGGATCCCCAACAACTTGCTCTGCAGATTACACTCTGTAAGGTTTCTCAAACCTTGGACGATATTGAGCAATAAAGAGACTGAAGGGAGGAGCAGAGCCACCTTTATTAGCATCACAACCCCAACAGAAGCCTGTAAGTAGCAGCCATGCTGTGTGATTATATAAGTGTTTGCCGGTTGAAGCCGATCATCTCAAACTGAGAGTTTCATAGTGAGGAACAGCTTTAATTCACTTTGTGTTGATGTCCAGACAGAAAGCGAACAACTAGCATAGGTAATGGTAGCTACCGACAAGCTCCAGGCAAATAGCTAAACAAGTACAACCCAGCTTATTTATTCTTTCTATTGTCCTGTCTATCTCTTTTTTTGACATGTTGCTTCTATGTGATCCTCACTGTATCTCACTGTAAACCACCCAATCAGAGCAGAGGTCAAAGTATTTTGAGATCACCATAAAAGGAAAACAGCATGTCTTATTCTCAGACTGAAATCACAGAGTGTAAAGGGGTGTGTAAAACCACATCTGGGGATTTTGCATCCTGACCAAAGTCACATACATACCTTTAACAATCATTTGTTCCACAATACACAGTCATTAGACACTGGATGTAATGATATAGTATATTATTATTATTTAATAATTATTAAGATTTGATTAATTTATATAAATTAATTGTAATATTCAAATAGAATATAATTAAACCATCAGCTGTCGTCCTCCAGCAATTCTCTTTCGCAAGACTGCATACATGTCACTGAAGCATTGTCACTGGGTTACTAGCCAGCCATCTCTTATATCCTTGTCACTTTGGCCTACTCTCCATTTCATATACATGCACTACACAGTGTCTGCAGTCATTTACAGGCTTTCTATGATACGTATATCGTCGCTGTCCAATGAAAAACATGTATCTCCATTTTTGTCCATTTTGACTTTTATGCATCATTTGAAAACGGCTACTGCTGTTTATACTTTGTGAGATTTGCATAATGAGCGGACCCACTGAAATGGCCCAGAAGTGCTCGGAAGGACGTCTGGTTCCATTGACTTACATTAAAATTGAATGAGGTTTTTGGCCTCTCCTGTAAAGTTGCCATTTTGGAGATACTTATTTTTCTTTGGACAGCGATGATATGCGTCTGTGCAGTGTTCCAGGAGTATAACTGATGTACTCAGAAAGCATAACATATCTTCATACTGCCCATTCCAATCACCATTTCATACCAGGTCACATGTTGCTATCTTGCTACTGGTGGCACCATCTCTGGACTCTAGAACAGGATGCACCTTCTGCCCAAGGCAGCAGAGGACAGCACTTGCTCACCCTGGAGAATCTCTTTACCATGTGATATTCTCTAAATACAACAATTCAGTATTTTATTGTTTTTATTTATATGTATTTTATTTTATTAATGTTGTTAATGGTGTATACTGTTAATGTGCCAACCTTGTTTCGACAGAATACAGCCAGTACTAAAACTCCAAAACCTCCTGATCTACAGGAATGATGTAGTGTTTTAATAATTCCTCTAACTGGGGCAATGTTCCCCTGCAGAACAACATTACACATGTACAATTGCAAAGCCTAAATATTTCATCATAGCCACTCGCAACGTCTCCCAAGGCAAATAAAATAAGTACTGAGTAGGCCTATAAAACAGACATAGGCTGCAAACATAAGCACCAAGCTGGTGAGGTTTCCGCGGTGGATCTGGTGGCTGTCAGCAAGTACTGTACCCTTTCTATGACTAAACCTCATCAATAGTTTAACAGAAGGCAATAACTCCAGTAGAAATAAGCAACCGCACCTCAGTTCAAAGGCCTCCTGACACTCCGGCTTGTTTTGTATGTGCACACCAGGGCAGAGGCACTCTGTATGCCTGCACATTTCTCTCTAGCTGAAATTCATCAGGCACAGTGTGACCTTAATCTGGAACACTCGGTAACCTCTCTGACCTCTCACAAACCGTACTAAGCCCACTGCATACAGCGGCAGAGCCACATCAAGCAACAATCCAGAGACGGAAAAGCCACACAAAGCGAGGGAGCCTTAAATGTGTGTTACTTCTTGCCACAAGTTTCCCTGTATGCCAGCACCCCTGCCATCTCTAATAATCCCGGTGATGGGTTTTCTCGCTGTCTGGTTCCACCTGCCCACTGGACTAGCCTGAGCACACTGGAGGTTTCGGCATATGCCATTCAACTGTGTCACAAGAGTTCTGTTCTAAGAGGAACAGTGATTCAACACTTGTAGTCCCAATCAGTATTCAGTTCCCCGACCACCAACCCCTGTACTCTCGCTTCTGGACATTTTAGAATGGTCTTATATCAAGCACAACTGGTAGCCCACCAGATCTATTTCTGGTTGAATTCCAGTACCAAGGCCCTCTGATCAGTTTCACCTGTATTACACCTGCATTAGTTTCTTCTTCATTCTAGTCCCTGGTATAGCCCAGTGAAGTTCTGGTTCCCCTTCTGAGTTTTGGACCCTCTCAGTGTTACTTCTTCAGGCTGTTAGGGTGTTTTTCTGCCGTCATCACAATTTGCTTCCTTATTAGGGGTGTAAACCTGTATCTATTAAAGGGGACCCACCATGCTTTTCTGCCCCCCCTTTCTTTTTGTAAGTTAAGGAGCCTTTTATGCATGTAAACTCTCTGCAAAGTACATGCCAGAGGAAGAAACACCGCTTTTTTTCAGCTGCCTGAAATGCCTCGCTGATTTCAGCTCTTTTCTCTGCTACAAGGTGACATCATCTCGTAACACAACCCTTATTGCCCGCCTACCGACAGACTTGAAACACCTTCATGCAATGCAGAGAGAGCTAACACACGTACCACCCTGAAATGTCCTGCTCTGGTCTAGCTTGCAAAGGTGGGTCTACCTAACATGAGCCTCAGGCTCAAACTGATATGGCAGAACCGACACCACTGTTAGAACAACCAAAGTCGCAGGATGCTGTTCTGGCAGTTGCCTTATAAGAACAGAGTGGGCAAGCTGATCCATCAGAGAACATTGAGCTCCTCAGATGATAGGGGTTGAAAACACAGGAGCCTCAGAGAAAATATCATGTTCTGGAAAAACTGAAGCCTTTTTTTTTTCAACATATTTTAGCAGTGCTGCATACTTGCACATGCAGCGCTCGTATAACAGCCAATCTCATCTGGCCAGATGCAAGGGGAGTCCTTCTGCCCAGAAGTTTCTGTGAAAGTGTCACGTAACACCTGGTAGTTATATCATTGGTGCAGCAGGGTCATGACGATGGTGAGCCACTGAGGTCTCAGCAGCCCCATGCTGAGAAGTTGACTCATCTTCAGCGGGAGCACACAAGTCACACGGCAACAGCTCGTCTTATGACATACGATGGAGGATTCTATGGACATTCTATGATTTTCAGTAATGTACTAATGTACAGTTCTAAAGTGCTGTAGATCTCCAGAACAGCCCACAGGGTAATAAACATTTATAGCCTAATCCCATTTCCTAAGTAGGTGGTCCTAACTGATGGAACCAAATCCCTAACTAACTTAGACCATCTGTCTGTGCTGGAGCTTCCATATGCTGGGCATGGTTCTTTTACATCTTTGAGAAACCTTAAACCTCTCCAGATTTTCCTAATGGGGATTAATATGCTTGTTCACAACTACTAAAGAAGAATACTCCCTGGATATTTGTGCTGGCAGGCCATGGAAAACCAAGCCGGAAAATAACAGATGCAGCAGGGATGTATCTATAATCCAAAATGGAACGAGAATGGAAAGTCAAGCAAGGGACTGTGTCTAACCGAGGAGTTGGGTTATTGAATCCTGAAGCTTATCATTCAGCGTTTACACAAATCACGAGGCAAACCAGCAGCTCTATTAGCTTATTGGCCATTTAAGACGGCAACATTTAAAGCCTGTATGACTCATTTTACTAAACTGGTTCAAAGTCAGAGCTAAAAGATGTTTCACACTTTTAACTGATCTAAAATCCTTTAGCGTCGAGTGACCCTACAATTTAAATTATCAAAATAAATCATCACCACATTTTGTCATCACACCAATCATAGCTCTACTCTGGCAAAAGTTATGAACAGATACACACATTCAATTCTCAACGTTTTCTGGGTATTAAAGCATAGAAAGTTGACTTATTAGTAGAAATATATATGTTTCATAATGTTCCAGACTGTAGTGGGTCACATTTCTATTTCTAAACCAATGGGATCTAACTGTTAAGCCTACAGAGTAAAATTTTACAGTAGTGACATGATGCAGCAGGATTTTAATCTAAAAATAAACAAACAATTACATTTAAATCTTTCAACTTTAAAAGAAATTGAAAACGCTCTGGGAAAAAAAACATTCCATATTAAATATCTATTCAAAATTAAAGTATTTATAAATGTAATGTATATAAAAGTTTAATTTTAAGGGTTAGGGTTGGGGAGGCCCACCTGAAACCAAAAGTATTCTCAAAATAGCTTGGCATATCTTCACTGTCCAACACATGAATATATTGCTTTGCTATTATTCGTCATTTAAGTCATTTAAATTTGAAAATGACATGATGATTGGACCAACCAAAAGACATGGCTCAAAATCTTTACATTAACTTCACTACATCTACATCTACGGCATTTAGCTGACGCTCGTATCCAGAGCGACTTACAAGGTTAATCATATTACAGGTAGGCCAGTGTAGTGTTAGGAGTCTTGCCCAAGGACTCTTATTGGTGTAGCACAGCATAGTCACCCAGAACGGGAATCGAACCCACATGGGACGGTAGCTTCTTGGTGGGTAGTGGTGTTGTTATCCGTTGTGCCACACCAACCACACTGAAGAAGGTTTTAACCTCCCCTGTAAAGCTACCACTACCACCACAGTGAGGATTTATACAGCTTATTACTATCTATAACACAATCCTTGTACATAACTTAATGAAGGCCATAACCACAGAAATTATAGAAACATTAATGTCACTGTGGGCTCCTTGTCCTCAAGTCTAACTTCATCTGCAGTGAAGTGAGAGAAGTCTGGAACTGACAGCAGCATGGGCCTCTGGTGTTCGTCCATCACCCCATATCTGACATAAGCACATCACATTTGGCCACCACTAATTACAGCAGAGAACAGGCGGACACACAGATGAGCCGAAGCAAAAAAAAAAAAACCCAAAAGAAAACAGTGACTAAATGAGTGCGGCAACATCTGGGCAAACTCTCTCGGAGACAGAGTGGCAATATCGGGGAGGGAAACAGACTAGACTTGCTCTGCGAGTCACCTTGAAGGCAAGGGCTGAGATGGAATGATGAATGCACAGTGAAGGGTGCCATCCTGATCTTAATGAAAAGCCCTGCAGGCCTGCCAGTCATGCAAAGCGAGGGCAGGAGAGAGAAATCACCAGCAGCCCACCAGCTGTCTTAGGACATCCTTAAAGAAGTCAACCGTCCCTCTAGTGCCCATCAAAATGCCATGCGGCTGACACATTCTGAGCTTTAAATCTTCTAGCTCCGAGTTCCTTCGCTCTCATTGGCTGTCTACCTTTAAACTGGCATGAGAACACGGCCTTAACAAGACCCTGTATAAGACATTTACCAGCCATTGTATAAGGGAGCGCTTCAAGATCACTTAACAAATCCTTGAGAGTCAGTTCCTTGTTCTGGTCAGAGTCCATCTTTAGTCGACCAAGTCGGAGGCAGGCGTGAAGAGCGCTTGCCTGGACTGACAGCTGAAAAGCATTAGCTGAGGAGAGCCCGAGCTATTGCTCCTGGCAGGTTAGCCGCTGTGATGTAAACAACAGACTGGGGCACAGCAGATGAGGTCTGAGACAGCAGCCCAGTCTGTTCACACATTCCCTCTCCATCTGACATGCACATATGCACTTTCGGGAGCATGCACTCATGTACACGCACATTCCCTTCATACCTGCGCCATGTTCCTTCTCATCAAACCAATCAAACATCGGAAAAGGACATTTTAGAGTGGCCAGTTTTTGCTGTTTTCACTCCGTGAGTTGTGTTAAGGCGTGTCAAGCTTGCAGGTAGGCGGGTAATAAGAATTGTGTTATGAGATGACATCATCTTGTAGCAGAGAGAATGTCTAAAATTCCAACGAGGCTGAGAAAAGTGATTTTTGTGGGAGAGAGTTTCTCTCTCTGCCGTGTACTTTGGCCTGTACAACTTTGCCGTCTTTTTACATCCACAAAAACTCCGTAACACACTAAAAGCAAAAGAATAAGCAGGCGTTCTAGGAGTTTCAGTGATGTTCTAATGTATAGCTCTGTTATAGACCGAGAGAACAATCTACATCAACCTCACTACTTCATCCTTCAGGGTCACAGGGGTTCTGGAACCTTTCCTGGACAGCCCAGCAGACGCACACACTCACAGTTGAGAGTGTGTTTACCTTATGAGTTTACCTTCTCCGATTCACCTGACATCATGTCTTTCGACTGTAGAGGAAACCTACAAAGACACGGGGAGAACGTGTAAGCTACACAGGAAAGGACCCCAGCTGAAAAGCTAACCCAGACCCTTCTAGTTGGGAGACAATGGTGCTACCTACTGCGCCCCGGTGCTCTGTAATAATGGTTATTTACACACTACCATAAAAGCCTTTACAGTCCAAGCAATCTGTTCGCATGACTGATTCCGATATATAAGATATAACTGGGCAACAGCATGCTCATTTCACCGTTTGCTCACTTTCGTCTTAGGAAGAAACTATGGCACATTGTTTGCAGCTTGTCTGGTACAAACATGTTAATATTGCAATGCTACTGTCCTACTTTTAAAGGTCATTGGAATTTAATAGAGCTGACAAAAAGGTCTTTGCAGTGTCACAGTAGGCCTAAGGGACTACCTAAAAGCCCCCTAATATTATATTTAGATTTTCTTACATTTCCACTGTACATAATGCTCTACCTAACTGCTTCCTCCATGTTCCAGAAACTGGAATTGTGAATGATCCTATTAGCGAGTCGAGCAGAAGTGAGAGTAAAATGCTTGTGCAGCACAGCCTGCCAATATCGGATTTACGAGCTGAAAGCCCTGTCCTACCTCTAATGCGGATGGGCCGGAAGCGAACTGTGAGAGCAAAAATCTAGACAAAGTGCAAACATTCGCAGCTGAACAAATACACTTCGCGCTTAACAAGACCTTAGGGAGCGCCACGTCAAGTGACGCCTGACAAGCGGCTCTTTAAAAACCCACACCACATCTTTTCGCTTGGCATCCAGGCAACAATTAGAGCTGCCGGAGCACCGCTCTGGCTCGGCTGACTGCCTCGGACGCTCAGTCCCGGGGGCATTTCACAGGCTAGCCTAGGCATGGCGCCCGGTATAAGACTCGAAATTGTGTCACGTCTCAGCGGGAAACCTCTGAGGCCCAAGAGACACCTCAGGAATCTCACTCCCCGAAGATGTAAGGTGATGATAACGGCTGCTGACGTCTGTAATACGCCAAGTGCCAGCAGAGACATGGCGGTCTCAAAGTGGTGCCACTGCAGTGACATTGGGCTGACCTCGTTCCACACTCCTCTTTGTACACATACATCGCAGACCCATGCATGCATCAGTATGGTGGACTCAACTTCTCACTGTCCCTAGTCAAAGACAAGGATTGACAAGCTCCATCAGTCTGGTCGGCTTGAACCGCAAATCTATTTCCTACTGAGAAAGGAAAAAAAAAAAAACATGATAACACCACAAATCAATAAGCGCAGATATTCCTGTCGGCTGTCGCTTTCAACCCCGTGATAAATATTACATATGCTTTTTAACACGAGGAGCGAGAAGGCCTCGTCGGGTGCCTGACCGTCGCCGATTCCATTAAGGCTTTGGCTGGAGAAACATGGGGAGTTATAAATCTTTTAGGTGCCGTGGCTCTTGCTGATGAGGTGAGGCAAGGACACCTGAAGAGGTCATGATTAATGCATATGCTAACAGGAACCTCAGCCAAAATAAAAGCTCTCAGAACACTTCCCTGTCAAAGCGGAATGAGTTGCTAGCTTATTAGGTAATCCCTTCAAATGGCATGTACGGTCACATGTCATCACAGTGTGTGGTATACATTCGGGATGTACCCAGTGAAAGAAACTAACCTCAACATACGTTATTTTCCTTTCTAATGTAATCCTCTGAATTCTGCTATTCTCATATGGTCTCAGCTAAGCTCTAGCAAATGGCCTGTTGTTGTGGGGAAAGTGCAATGGTTTTTTACAGAAACTGTAAATTGTCTCCCCACCTATGGATTGGCTATGCAGTTTATATGGAAATGACCCACTGTCTCCCACCTTAAGGTGAAACAATCACCCCCAACAACCCCATCCTTCACACCTTGATCTTCCTTATCGTTACCACTCTTACCCCTCCTTTTTCTCCCCCCCGAACCTAACCTCTTAAAAACAATGTCAGACTAGTCAGACAAGGCCAGACTGGACAGGACTGACAACCTAAGCCTGGTGCCCATGCATGATTCTTCATGCACGTGAATAAGACTAGATTTTGTCATGATCGACCGAGTTGTACCCATGCATCTCTGTATGTGTGAATAAACTCAAAACAACGCTGAACCTCATCTCCAGTCTCCTGATTCTTCTTGAAGACCTGAATTTCTAACAATTTGGTGCCGTGACCCGGATGGCATGCTGAAACCTATTTGACTCCTGACTCTTCTTGAATTTCTAACACCAGGTACTTGAGTGCTTGGTAACCCAAGTTCCAGTATTCAAATATTAAGATTGCTGCTGGGGGTTTTTGTTCCATCACGGTGCAGGAAAACGAGAAAAACAGCAGTTTTGATGCTTTAGAAAGCAGACGGGAAATATGGTGAGTCTGCTTGGATACACGAGTAAGTTCAGGTTTTGTACGAGGGTATAGGTTTGTCCCCTTCAAAGGCAGATTAAAGAGCCATCTATTTGTGGACCAATTAAGTGAGCACTAAGCGAAATATGTACTGAAATCCATTGCACTGAACTTATGCTGAGCTTAACTTATCTTCTCTCTGGATACGAGCACTGGCTTGGGTCTACTAAGTAGAGAACTTCTACTGTGTTCAGTTTCTTTATTTTTCTCTCTAGGCATCAGCACTGTCCCTTGTTTGGGCAGTGTCTGAGCTCAAGGGGAGTTTAGACTCTATCCTATTTGTGCTAGCCAGGATACAATCTCTGACTGAACACTAAGTACCAAGTCGCTCTGGATGAGAATGTCTGCTAAGTACCATAAATGTAAATTACACTGGGCTAGTCTGCCTTACAGGAGCAATAAGTAAGATTTTTATTATAATGCAACCATAAATGAACTAAAGCTATTATGCAATATGTGCCTTCTCAGTCCAAATCAAGTGAGAACTGAAAGGGGTAGAACAAGGTTCAACCAGTTAGGGGTTTATCAGGGATGGTGACAAAAGCAAAAACTACTTATGACTCAATGGATGAAAAAAAAAAATCATATTCTGGGCTGGTGTACATGATGTCATCACTCACTGGACTGTGTCAAAATCCAAAAGAGCACAATTGTGCCACATTAGCACGGTTACCTCACAGTTGAGGAGTGAAAACCACTTGACCAATCAGACAAATCCAGATTCCTTTTGCCCCAAAGTCTATAGAGCCATCCTGCTTGATGTCAACAGCTGGTGGTGGCAGCGTGAATGAATGATGGAGTGTCGGGAATGCTGTTTCGGCATACCATAGGGTCCCTAATACATCTCAATGTCATAGTATATCTTAACATGCCTCCAAGTTAATCCCTTAGTGGTTACAGTTTATCCACATTCAGATGGAAGCTTCCAGCATGACAACGCACCAAGGCACATGTTGCACAAGTCACAAAACACGATTCCATGATTCCTATGAACCATGACAGCGGCCTCTACAGTTCTCAAATCTATCCCTCTATTGAGCATCTCAAGAATAAGAGGAAGAGGTATGGACACAGCAAGACTTCGAGATGTCCAGTTTGTAGAAACTGCAACCAACCAGTTCACCGAACAGAACAAATTCAGGCTGTTCTGAAGGCTAGGTGGGGCTCAACATGATACCTAACCATCAACAGCCGAAGTCTTTTTGAGGGTTTTATGGATGGCTCTGGGATGGGGAAGGGAGGGAATTGTCAAGGCCAAGTGTACAGAGGCTTTTTTAAAAAAAGTGTTAAGCAAGAACAGCTCCTAGCAAGAACCGCTAGCCTTGTGGACCAGACTTCTGTCCGTGCCAGAGTGCTACGCAGAGTGCTAGCCTGTACTCTTGCATCTTCTGCACTCCCACTGCTGCTGCTGCTACTACTTCTGAAAAAGGCACTTGGTGTGAAAGGCATGAAACCGCTTGAAGGCTTTTCACTGAACTCCACCAAATTACCAACAAACACAGCTAGAGCAAATCTGCACTCCAGCGAGCGCACACCAGGGCTTTCAGGCCTGCTAAGCTTTACTGACATTTTATGAGGGTGTGGAAAAGGCGATGATTCACACGGGTGGCTTACAGCACGAAGATTAATTCTCAATAATCTATTTTTCATCCCAGCTATCCAAATCAGTTGCAAGTGGGAGAGAGGAGGAAGATGAGAAGATGAGTCTTCGCCGAGCAGTAGGAGGCCGTTCCTTAGGAAGGCTCTGGGAGGAAGGCATTACTCTTTAATGAGGAATTACATCCAGCTTCCTCAGCTAATTCATTTAATTAAGTTTTTGGTGGATTAGTGGTCGACTGCACGGCCGTGTTGCAGCCCACATATTCTAAATCACTTACAGGGCCAAGAAGACTGGATGGCATTATCTTCACCTCACATCTTGTTATGCCTCCTTGGCTCCACCGACTCTGCGGTACTCCGGCGCAGAGATCTTTGGAAAGCGAGACTTTAAATAACGCCCATGTTTCTTTTTAGGAGCCGGTCGCACAGCTGCTTATACCTCCTTAAATTTCTTACTTGCATTAGACTGCGAAATAGAGTTTTCAGATGATGAAATGCTTTGCTGGAGACAGTAGCTGAGCATTATTCTCCTGCTGGAGTGTTTAAAGTATGCAGTGAATCACCGGGTGAACGCTGAAGGATTTGTTGCGGGTTCTGCATTAGGAGGCGCTGCTTCAAATCGTGCGTGACTGAACAAAGCAACAGATTTACTGTGCTTTTGCATTTCTTTGCCCTCCAGAGAGGTGTGAAAAAGGAGCCTCTTTGTGCTGGGTGTGCCTGCGAGAGCGAAAATCAAAGCAAAGGAGCTCAAACCAGAGGAAACGGTAACCTCTCTTAGGAGGGCTAGTTTCCTGAGGATTTTCCACTAACAAAGGAAGGATTCCATAGCTGGAGCACACTACAGCTACACTCGGATGCTATGATTCCTCACAAAACAGTGTGTCAAAACCCTAGATTGAGATAAATCACCAACAAGTAAAGAATTACAGTGGCACCTTAGTGTGACAACTGTTAATACAATGGTTCCGCCATTCGTCCTAAATACAGAGTACTATGCAAACGTCAGGCACTATCAAGTATATTCAGCTCTGGAAAAATGGAAGATACCACCTCAAAATTGTCAGTTTCTCTAGTTTTCAAGTTTCTGGATTTGTGTTAGACCAAAACAAGCAGTTCTGGAAATACAGTATGTCTCCCAGATTCCAGATCAGATATTGTATTAGATCTGTTTATTTAGAAAATCACTAATGACCTCCAGAAGCCTGTTTCTGCTCGCTGGGCCTTTAACCCCAGCCACCACTCGCCAGTCTCTCTGTAGGTCACTTGAGGTCATCTTACGGTGGTTAAGGGACATTGGAATGAGGTGGCGCTCATCACGGTCAGTAGAGAGTGGGTTTGGCCCTCTGCCAGTCTGTAGCTGTGTTGTCCTGTGTGTTTGCTGCCTGGCCTTGTTCTTATGAACCAGACGCTCACTGTATCTGCTCGTAAAGCTAGAACCCGACCTTCGGTTCCTCACTAGAACCTGCTGTACATGTGGAGAAGCGGATTTAAGAAGAAACATGGAGTGCTCCCTTATTTATTTCCAGAGTTGTATGTTTTTTCAGTGACAGAAAAAAAAAAAAAAAACACTACAACATACACGTTATTGCCAAAAGTATTCACTTCCCCATCCTAAAAGCCGGTCAGACCCAGACCAGGCCCGCTAAATTCTTGCAGCCAGTTCTTACTGGCCTAAGCCAGACAAAAAGAAGAGCTTAGAAAAGGGCAATTCAGGCAGAGGGTGAGCGGTCGGCCCTCAACATTATTAATCGATGAACTCCTGCACAATTATAAAGTCTAATGGCTGCTTTTATCTTCACTGTGGGGGACGGTTTACTCTCAACCACAGAGACAGAAGGGAAGGACACAGAGAGAGAGAGAGAGAGAGAGAGAGAGAGAGAGAGAGAGAGAGAGAGAGAGACAGAGAGAGAGAGAGAGAGAGAGAGAGAGAGAGAGAGAGAGAGACAGAGACAGAGAGAGAGAGAGAGAGAGAGAGAGAGAGAGAGAGAGAGAGAGAGAGACAGAGATAGAGAGAGAGAGAAAGAGAGAGAAAGAGAGAGACAGAGACATAGACAGAGAGAGAGAGCGATAGACAGAGAGAGAGACAGAGAGAGACACAGAGAGAGACAGAGAGAGAGCGAGAGAGACAGAGAGAGAGAGAGCGCGAGAGAGAGATAGACAGAGAGACAGAGAGAAAGAGACACACAGAGAGAGAGAGAGCGCGAGAGAGAGCGAGAGAGAGAGACAGACAGAGAGAGAGCGAGAGAGAGAGAGCGCGAGAGAGAGAGAGCGTGAGAGAGAGAGAGAGCGAGCGCGCGAGAGAGCGCAAGAGAGAGGAGAGAACCTGGCCTGTGCACTTACTTTAATCTTTAATATTAAATCTGGCAGCCTACTTTAAACGACACTGAGTTTGGCATATGCGCACAGGACAAATCACAGGTTTGACCAAAATGAAGCCCCTCACTGGGTGTGAATGCAGATCAGTATGTCGAACTAGGACCAAAACATTACACAGCCAGGTCACATACACGTGGACCAGCAAACAGTCAGTAATGTAATACGGCTGGCTGTGAGTTTTATTCACACAGAGCTTAACTGTGCCCATCTACAAGACCAGTCAAAAGTTCAGACACACCCAACTCAATGGACGTTGTTGGTTATCTTCAAGACTCTACAGGTGTACACTTGATAAACAGTTACATGATGGACAGACCAACAGAATTAAACCAAATCTGCTTAGAATGAAATCTTCTTATATCAGCCTCCACTGCAGGTTCAGAAAGCTGTTTTATCCTCCTGTAAAGTTTCATTCTGGAGGTTTTTAAGGTGGACTGCAGAATTCCATGAGCACTACTTTATAGTTTAATGTTTTTGTTTTTATTCTACAGTAAAGATAAACATAGGGAGAACTTTCAATTGGTACAGTAAGTGGTTCTCTTGAATGAGTCCATTATGGGTCATAGTGTTGTGTTTGATCGTGAAATGTGAAAGCACAGTGTTTCGTTCGTGGTATACTGCTGACTGAACTCTTAACAGAGGCCAAAAGGAACACAGCACACTTACGCAGTTCCCCCACTTTAAGGATCTCGCACAGCATTTTGGTGAGCTCGATACTGCTGCGGCCAAACGGACACTCGTGCTTGTCTTCTCGACTGCTGTTCTCCAGAACGATCTGAAACACACGCAAACACAAACGTCATGTTGACTGGTAATTGGTGAAGAGACTGGCTCGGCATGCAACTCATGAGCTTGCATACTTAGGAATGAGGAATATCAGTGGGCTTTTAGCTCAGGCCTTTCAGCTATTTACCTGCCATCGCCGTATCACAGTGGTTGCGGCGATGGCACTATGTTTTTAGGAGGTATGCTAAACCCCTTTAATAAGGCCTATGCAGAGCTTCTACAATTTGTGGCGTTCAGACAAACAGAGCTATAGCATTATGGTGGCCCTGTTCATCAGTCTGTGTTTGGACTGAACTGACACTGAAAGTATATTGGGAAATTGATCAATGAGCCACTTGAAAAGAACAAGTATTAAATCCCTTCATATTTTTGACGTAGAACGCCTGCCATGCTGTTAGAAAATCAAAGATGAGGCGATGTCAGACAAATCAGAGAGAGTCTTTAAGCCTGTTCCTCTGTCAGCAGTAGAATAAAGTGTGTGTGTGTGTGTGGTGTGTGTGCGTGTGTGCGTCTCTTCCGTAAAAAAAATCAAGAAGAAAATAAGAAGATCTAAGAAGAAGAGCATGTTTGATTCTCAAACTGAAAAAGCAAAAGCAATTTCTTGAATTGGTAGAGAATTGGGGAAGTAGAAGGGATGAGGGATGCTGGGCTTAGCAATAACTTATATTACATTATATTATTCATTACATGCCACAAACACTAGCTTCACTACATAGTCAGGTATCTGGAACCCCAGTCTTCACTGCCCAAGGCTGTAATGCTATACACTAGGTGGGGCTGAAAGATGAATCTTTACTATGTATCCAAATTGCAAATTGAAATTTTCCGATCACAGGAGCTGCCATTTTTATAACAGTCCATGTAATCAACTATGTTGCCTTAACAGATGTTAAATGGGGAAGTGTAACCTGAAACACAGAGTTTGTGACCCATTTCTAGAATAGTTTCACCATTTAGAAACAAACAATGTGCTGTGTACATGAACACACGAGCGTAATTACCTGGCAGTGTGGCATGCTACCTGACCAGGCTAAAGCTTCTAGCCAGAAAATAGACAATACACTAGTGGTAAGTAAAATCGCAATGAGATATTCCGCCCAAATCGTTCAGCCCTACTGCTACGCATAGTGAATTATGGAGTTGCTCTTATATGAGATCTACAGAGTTCATTTTTTGAGATGGAGTTGCAGGAAAAAGGAAGAAACTAAAACATAAAGCCACATTATGCAATTTTTAAAATGGTAATGCATTAGCAAGCAGTTTACAATCTGAATCTGAACCTTGAAGTTGAAGCTCACAGTCAAGTGTACATGGGTGTAGCTCCAACAGCTGAAGTCACTGCCCCACTTTAGGGGAGCATGCAAATGGCAGCCGGAAAAGGGCGTACTGCCAAACAAATTTTTTTAGGCCCCTGTCAACAGTTGCTTAAAAACCTGTATCCATCAGCAATTTGCTGCATTTCTCCTTTATCCATAAAACCACTTATCACTTCATCCAAGCGCAGAAACGTTTTTTTTGGAGTACACAGACATTTTTCAGAATTCCAGGATTGGGTTTTTTAATGCACATTTTGTAAATTTCCCTCAATAAGCATGGATGGAAACTCTTGTGTTGGTGTACTTCTCCAGGGCTGAACTCGAGGGCTTACCCACTACAGAGAAAAAGAGTTAGAGAGTGTCTTGGTCTTACCCTGATATAGGAATCCTGGTGGTGTCTGGCGAAATAGAGCATATTATCCAGAGCCAGCATCCCTGGAGGTATCTGAGTGAAGTCCACCGCTGGGTTCACATGATTCTAGACACACACAGACACACACACACACACACACACACACACACACACACACACACACACACACACACAGACACAGACATACACACACACACACAGACACACACAGACACAGACACACAGACACACACAGACACACACACACACACAGACACACACAGACACAGACACACACACACAGACACACAGACACACACACACAGACACACACACACATACACACAGACACACACAATTATGATCACACATTACATTCCCGTCCCGACTTTATATTCCGAGTCAAGTTAAACATGACAACATGATGTGGACGTGCTCACACTGCGGCATGAGAAACCCAGTGATAAGGCAACTTTCATGTTCAATCACTTGAAGCCCTCTCCTCAGCCCATTACAGAGCAGCACGATTCCGACAGAGCCTCACATATCACTGGCCCACAAAGAAACACCCTGCAAGCTACCGGAAAATGTGAAGACCGATATCTCTTCTTTTCATGTGCCTGTCTACTTCAAACCAATCTGAGCTTTTCAGACAATGTGAGACGGCTGGCATGAAGGACGTGAGCTTTGCAGATGTCTGGCTGGATTTCGGCTCGCTCTTGTTCTCCCTGTGCGAGAGCACCGAGGCTCAGACGGCCTGCTGGGCCCCTGGGGGAGCAAAGAGACGGGCAGAGACATGGCTGATTAAAGATAAAGCAAAAGAGCTTTCTCCATCGGCACATTATCCCCATGTTCAGCCCTGAACCTACACAGACAGAGGGAAATATTAAATATACTTTTCCCTTGTGGGAATTACGACGATACACCCAGGAGAGCTCCTACTGTAGGTAGGGCCTTTAGGAGCTGGACAGAAGGCCTAATGTGATATACTAATCACCAGCATAATTAGTAGGTGTAATTTCGAACCAACTTTTAAGTTGATCATACTTTGTAGGTAGGTGGGGGGGTTAGGAGTCCAGCCCAGGTGCTCTTATTCTTTGAAACTTTCAGTTTCCAGCCACCTTCAGACAGCCTGTGGCTGTTTTTCTTTCCCTGAGTTTAGCATTTCCTTCATCATATGAGTCGTAGTATTATTCCCATTTTATTTGTTTGATTCTTATTTATATTTTTATATGATGAGAATATTATAATATTTGTTATTTTATTCGATCTCAATGGCTTTTATGTGTTTTCATAAACCTGTACCTTAAAATTAGAGTTTGTCTATCATCCCTTTTGATCCTTTCATATTAAAATCATATTAATTTACTGGTTTATTATCTTGGTCTTATTTATTTTAGCTTTTGTTCATTAAAGCGAATTTAAATTGTTAATTAAAGCTGTTAAGTTAACCATATTAAATTCCCCTTTAATTTCTGTTGTTCAGCCCCTTTAAGATGTTAAAGCTCGGCTGCCCTGAAAATGAGGTTCCCCCTCAACGTAAAATAAAGATGACTGATATGGCGTAGGGTGTTTGCCCAGGCAGGGAAATGATCCTCAGTCCACAGCATAGCTTGTAGATCTGTTGCCCCGTAACTGAGACTCTACTAGATCTTTTTGAGGGATGTGCATATACATGGCAACCCTATGGGCCACTCCGAGGGCCAAAACATACATCCTTGTTAACAAACCCGTCCAAACAAACACTGCATGACTTCAAGAGCAATGGAACCACCCCTGCTAATACAAGTCAAGGTTTCGAGTCTGCAAACTTACACTCTACCTGCTGGGCTTAATATGAGAGCACCCTGGGTCAGTGTGTGTCTACATGTGTATGTGTGTGTCAGGAAGGCTTTAACGGCACTGCAGGACTTTAAGGCAGGCCTTATCAGTGGGCAGCACACGGCAGCATGAGAGGGGTCTTTAGCAAGCCCCTGGCGGCTCAGAGGGGCTTTGCCCCCTCATCAAGCCACGGCCAGCGATATGCGTTCTCATGCTCTCTCCGACCTTACTCCCTTTCTCTTCTACTCTCTCCTTTCCCTCTCTCTGGCTTCTTTCCCTTTCGCCCTCTTTCACATTAATGCAGGAATGCACTGTGCAGTTTAGTTTTGAGAATGCTGCTGTAAAAAAAATAAATAAATAAAAAAGCAGCAGACTCTTAAAAAAATTTGGTTGCACCAGAAATGTTGGCCACCAAAAAACACCGATAGCAGCAAAACACAGAATGATGCACAACCACAACAGTAGCAACAGTGACAAACGTGGCAGTGCTGCTGGATGAGTTTGGAGAAGATGGACCATTTCCTGCATTCCATCATAGACTAATCATTGGACAATCTGCACTGCACAGATGGGCATTAAAGATGCTACCACTATGCCACTAAAATCCAAAATCTAATGTTGCACAGCGTGACACAAACTTACAAGACCACCGTTATCACACAGTTTCCAGCAAGGTCCAGCGTGTTTAGATGAGCTTCTGCAGAACATGGAGCGCTGGGTAGTACAGCTGCACAGTATTGCCCTGAAATGTGATGTTTATATAAACTGCTGGATCATGATGACAATATGAGACAAGATAAATTATTAGTAAACTAGTGTGTCTCTGGCTCAATGTAACGCGAGTGCTGACAATTTTGGTTGTGTAATTACAAATCTGCATAACCCATCCTTTAACTAAAAGCAAACCCTGTGTCATTCTGACATTCGCAACATCAATTAATATATTTAAATGAGTGTGTATGTTTAAATATATATGTTTTACATACCTACATATAGAAGGAAGCATTGGTAAATGCGTAGCTCAATGAGCTGAAATACTATGACAGTCTTAAAATTGATTAAAAAAATGGCAAATGGGCATTGCACAGCTACAAATAGCTGTAGCACATTTATTTGCTACGTACTGCTGCTACTGCTTTACTGTACATCAAACATTTTCAACTCGCAGTCTGAAGGAATTTATGATTTAAGCTTTGGACAGATGTATACGGATCACTACTCAACTAGGGCGGTCATTTGAACTCGGGCAAATTCGGGTAAACTCAGGCAAATTCAGCCAAACTCGGGCAAACTCAGCTTCCCACACACATCAGTGTCTTTTTGCCTTTTTTCTTTTTTACCCCGCTGTGTTTCTTTCATTTGTGGTCTGGCTTTTTATTGGCTGCCAGAGAAGTCCATTCACACTTGCTGACCAGTAAACAGTACAAGATTAAACTTGGGGTAAATAAATCAAACAGAGCTAACGTTCTCAGACTCACTTGAAACATGATTGTGCTCTGCACCTATCGCACACTGTTGGATTCTCTGTCCAATTGTCAACTCCAACTGACCCAAAAATCTGTAGATTAGAGCCAACAAGCAGACGGCCAGGCTGAGAAACAGGCCTGGACCTGGGAAAGACGTCATGGGTTGTAACCCCAGCTTTAGGCATACTGTACACAATGCTAACCAGAGGCTACACGTCTCCATTCATATCGTTGCTATCTCCAAGGTATCTCCAAAACGGCAACTTTACAGACGAGGCACAAAAACTTTAATTTGAATGGAAGTCAATAGAACCAGACATCTTACCAAGCAGTGTTGGGCCATTTCTGTTTGTCCCTTCTAAATGAAATTTCCATAGAGTGTAAATAGCAGATCATGTGATCAAATGAGGCATAAAAGAAATAAATCAACAAAAATGCATATGCTACATTGACCTTGCGATAAACTTTGGACATCAAAAAAAGTGACAGACTAATATATAGCTATGTAGCCAGTATGCTATAAGCTTCAAATCTCCACTGTGCCACACCTGAGGTGCAGCTTCTCCCACATAAATTAGGCTGCTTGAAGCTCGCCTGAAGAGACTTTGGGAGGAAAGCCGTTGGTGTTATCACCGCTTCATGCCAGCAGACCAGCTGCCTTCTGTTCCCGAGCGTGCGTGGGAGAACAGCAGCCTGTATAGCACATCAGCCGAATTATGTAGCTTGTTAACTCCGAAGCCTCGGCACACAGCTGACAGAGACACGCCGTTTACAGCGTGCTTCAAAACGATGCATAACAGTTTAGAACTCTCACCAGAGGCACAATAAGCTGTCTCACTGAGGCTCTGAGGATAAAACAAGGAGGCCAGCTTAATGTGGGTGAGGCCGTGAAACAGACTTACGATGAAACCCAGCTTCTTGTAGTCTCTGGTGTACATGGACTTGCGCTTCTCAATACTACCGCTGTTGTTGGAGTCGCACTCGACATCAAAGGCAATCCTGCGCAGCTCAAAGATGATGTCTCTCTGAGCCTGAGAGAGACAGAGAGAGCGAGAGAGAGCGAGAGAGAGCGAGCGACAGAAAAAGAGATAGAGAGACAGAGAGAGAGAGACAGAAAAAGAGATAGAGAGAGAGATAGAGAGAGATAGAGAGAGAGAGAGAGAGAGAAAGAGAGAGAGAGACAGAGAGAGAGAGAGAGAAAGAGAGAGAGAGACAGAAAAAGAGATAGAGAGAGAGAGAGAGAGAGAGAGAGAGAGAGAGAGAGAGAGAGAGAGAGAGAGAGAGAGAGAAATTACCTTAGAGACCAGAGAGATTATTGACACATCAAGGATGAAGGGCAGAGACATACCTGGTCCTGAGGGTCCATTTTGGTCATCATGCGGTCCTCCAAAAGGTTAAAGGTCAGCACCTGCAGCATGTATAGCTGGTGGGCCATTTCGTCGTTAATGGGCTTGGTGCTTCTGATGACATTCTAAAAAGAGACACCAGTAAAAAACAAGATTCAGCAGAAGACAAAAGGTGAAAAGCTGGATAAAGAAAAGAAAAGAAAGAAAGAGAGAGAGACAGAGAGAGAGAGAGAGAGACAGAGAGAGAGGGACAGAGAGAGAGAGGGACAGAGAGACACTCACTTGGAGAATAATGGAGCGCAGCTGCTTCTGAGCGAGGATATGAGCCATCTCCTGCAGACAGACACAAGCAGATCCATCACCCAACAACCAACCACATCCCACAAGACTTTCAGAGGCTGAACCTGAACAAGAGCCTTCAACATAATACAGCCACAACATCTCAGACTAACCAGCGTGAGGTTCCGCTCACGCGCAGGTCATTCATTATCACAGGTGCTGAACAAACAGCTGCATTCTAACAACACAGGGTTTAAAGCCAAACCAGAGTGCACTTACAGTGAGGTGACAATCAAGGATGTTCACATTGCTCTCATCAAACTACCGTTACAAACGCAGCAAGGAAGAGAAACAGAGAAACAGAGAGAGTGAGAGGGAGGGCAAGCCCAGGCATTCTGTTAGTACTGCAGAAAGGAGAGTGCAGTGAGTCAGCAGAGAACCTTTACTCCGGGCTTCTTTGCCCAGCTTCAGTTTCATCAGATCTCTGTGCATCCTTATACGTCTGCTACAGGACTGAGGAGCACTCGGCACACGTTAAACATTCAACAAGTAACATCAAACAGATTTACAACAGCCGTAAAGGAAGAACGTTCGCCCAGACTCTGATCCTCGGTGAGTTCTCAGCTCCGCAGCTCTTATGAGAATACGATCATCATTTAAAAGTGGCCCATCCTGCTCATTTTCAGTGCTCACATTATTTCTACGGTTGAGGAGAATAGCTTTCCATGCTTCAGTTTTTCCAAAACACAATATTTTTCTTATGCTGTGCATCTACAGGGGTTGGCCAATGAAACTGAAACACTTGGTTTTAGACCACAGTCATTTATTAGTATGGTGTAGGGCCTCCTATTGCGGCCAATACAGCGTCAGTTCGTCTTGGGAATGGCATATACTGCGTCCTGCACAGTGGTCAGAGGGATTTTAAGCCATTCTTCTTGCAGGATAGTGGCCAGGTCACTATGTGATGCTGGTGGAGGTTCGTCCTTCTTGGTGGTATGCTGACATTACCCTGGATACCGTGGCTCTTGATACATCACAAAGACTTGCTGTCTTGGTCACAGATGGGCCAGCAAGACGTGCACCAACAGTGTGTCCTCTTTTGAACTCTGGTATGTCACCCATAATGTTGTGTGCATTGCAGTATTTTGAGCAGAACTGTGCTCTTACCTGCTAACTGAACCTTCACACTCTGCTCTTACTGGTGCAATGTGCAGTTAATGAAGATTGGCCACCAGGCTGGTCCAATTAAGCCATGAGACCTCCCACACTAAAATGACAGGTGTTTCAGTTTCATTGTCCAACCCCTGTATATCCACCTAAAATACATTTTCCAGCATCACTGATCATTCAGAAGCTACGTAGTAGCTATGTAGTCATGAAGGTCTCTACTCCACTAATTACCATTGTGCATACAGCCTGCATGGCTAAATCCCCAGCAGTAGTAAAAAGGTTTTGTCCATTCGTTTATCCAGTTTCACAGATTTACGTTACAGAATTTCATACAGTATCAGCAGCCTCAACACGTCTCCTGTCCTGGCTCCCAGAAGGTGGGAGGAACTCCTACTGACTGTCCGAACAGCTGGGTCTCTTGCGGTCTTCAAGCGCAGACTGCAGACCCATCTTAAGTGAGTGAGCAGTAGAAGTGTAAGTTATATGTGTATATTGAAATACTTGTTTTGCACTTATATGCATAATGACCTTTCGTCTCTATAGGTCTGAGCGCTGGGCTGGGGTTGCCAGGTAGTGCACTTTTACGTTATATAAGTCTGTGTATTGATCTCTCTAGGTTTCAGCACTGGCCCCCTGTTCGGGCAGTGTCTGAGGACATGGTGAGTTTAGACTCTAACCTTCCTGTACTAGCTGGAATATTATCCAACAGAACACTAAGCACGGTTGTAGGTCGCTGTGGATAAGAGCGTCGGCTAAATGCCTATGTAAATGTAAATGTAAATGTAAAGTTGGGGACTCTTAAGTTAGCCTTGTTCAGAGTGGTGGTGATAGGAACCAGACATCCTTACAATGCATCATTTCACACCAATCCACTCTGGATTTCCTTATTTACAGTGACCGTATCACGCTGATTAAAAACTGACTGTGGGACCGAAAAAGGCTGCCTGATCAGGTTTGACTCAAACAGTGTATTTCTAAACATTCAGCTGAGGTATTACTTTGAGGTGTGCGGAAAGGACATCAGCTTTCCCTTTCTCCTTTATAAGGACATGAGCGTGTGGATCCCTACTAATCTAGAGCTCTGAGAGAGAACTTTGCTGACCAGCAGCCCTGCCATGTAGCCTCAGCATCTGTGTGACTGGCAGGCGAGGGAGGGTAGTGGGCTCTAACATCATCACAGAAGAGAGGCACAGTCTGCTTAACTCACCGCACTCAGGAAGCCTCAGATACAGCACTCTAATATAGCACACGCACATAACACACACACGTCCATCATTGTTCTGCCGCAACACTGACAAAAGAACAGGTGCAGTCACACAAAGAAACACTCACATGCACACATCCCAACACTGGAGCTGCATGGACAAAATAAAGTGTGCATATTGTGAATGTGATGTGCCTTGAAATGAATTAGAAGCAGACTGATGAACATGGTACAACATCTGCTGGGTCGCGGGAATGCTGTGATTCATCAAAACATTCGGGGGAACATGCGGAAAATCCTGACATTAGGAGATACAGTCCTGGTTTCACCCTATTGTTTTTCATCATTTTAGCATAATGTAACTGCTGGGATGTAAACAAATCACTCAGAGTGTGAAATGGTTTACTGTAGAGACATATACAGACTCTATACAGGCAGAAGTGGTGATAGACACCAGGGGTCTCAATGCCAGCCCAACAAAATACAAGTAAAGCTGGCCAAAGTGAACCTACATGTGTCCTTTGAGTTAGTATATATATATATATATATATATATATACACACATGAATGAACTGAACTGTTTGTAGATGTACATTTACAGACCATGACTCTGCACACTTTGTTAGACCCCGTTAGTCTTGTTCTTTGATGATCAGGACCACCTCTCAGCAGGTATTATTTGTGTGGTGGATCATTCTCAGAATTGCCGGGAGGTAGTGGTGGTGTGTTAATGTGTGTTGAGCCAGTGTGAGTGTATCAGGTGCAGCAGTGCTTTTGGACACCCCAGTGTCACTGCTTTTGTCACCGAATGGTCCATCAAGCAAAACTATACAGCCAGCGTCTTCTGGGCAGCGTCCTGTGGTCAGCGTCCTGTGGTCAGCGTCCTGTGGGCAGCGTCCTGTGGGCAGCGTCCTGTGGGGACTGATGAAGGACTACAGGACGATCGACACTGCACTGTGCAGCAGCAGATAAGCTGTCGCCTCTGACTGTACATCTACAAAGTGGACCAGCAAGGTATGACTGTCTAATAGAGTGGACAGTGAGTGGACACCATGTTTAAACACTCCAGCAGCCCTGCTCTGTCTGATCCACTCACACCAGCACAACACACACTAACACACCACCACCACGTCAGTGTCACTGCAGCGTTGAGAGTAACCCATCAACCAAAAAACATCTGCTCTGTGGTGGTCCTGTGGGGGTCCTGACCATTGATGAACAGGGTCACAGAGTATGCAGAGAATCAAATGGACAACAGCCTGTAATAGCACATCTACAAAGTGGAGCTCATGAAATGGACAATAAGTGTAGATACAAGGAGCTGTTCTTTATAAAGTCCTTGGTGAGCTAAACTTTCTATGGCGACAATTTCACCCCACAATGTCCTGCATGCACCGCCTCACCACAGACGGACTGTTTCAGATCAAACCGTCTTTAAACTACAGCAAACCATCTCACGCGTTACGCAGTGTATTCATAACTATTTAATGTAATAGGTATTTGAAATATAGCTTTAAAAGACATTTAGCTCCTCAGATGTCTGGCTTCAATCACCACCACAGTGAATAAATATGATGACTGGTTTCCGTTTGTATCCTAATCACTGAAATAATGAAATGTATTAAGAAAATTAAGTACGAATTTTACTGATCTGGACTGGGAGTATGGTTGCTAATACTGATACATAGAGATACACACTGAGACAAGTCACAGGTAGCACACCGTATCCTACAATATTAAAAAAAAAAAATTGTCATAACAGGTGAACCTCCGAACTCTAAACCCGAGAGTAAGATGAGGATAAGGAAAAAAACTGTGTCCGGTTAGAAATGACTTTCACTGCTTTGATAAGAGATTAACATTTCTGAATATTGTTTAAGCACGATGTGGATGATTTTTGTTTTTGACCTACAGTTGAATTTCCAAACTGACAAACTGAGTAATTCAGGAGAATAATGTAAAACACTGTGAGCCTACAGCATTTCCCCACAGTGGAGAAGCTCTGGGGACACACGGGTCATGAATTTTTTATGAATGATTCCAATTCCAGTTTCTTCATGGGCCAATTTGGCCAATGGCGTTTTTGGTCGATTGTTACAGTTCTGCTTTTTCTATTCTGGATGTATGTGCTGTGTGGGCAAAGTGAACACATGAAGCTTATTAGCATATTAAAACACGTTTAAAGGCACCCTTAAACAAGAAAACCGTTCCTATTTAAACAACATGAACCGAATACAGAGCCACATAGAAAGTAAGTGGCAACTGGCTATTTAGCACTATGCAAAATTATCCTACAACACTTCATTACAGGTGTAGCAGGAAGGGCAGCATGCACAAACAGCACGGGTGTATTTGACCTGCTCCAGGTATTTACACAGATTGCTGGCAAAAAAA